>QEPC01010071.1:1363489-1401906 GCA_003113815.1 Sphenodon punctatus | reverse complement strand
TATGTAGCAAGCTACTATGCCCATGTCCTCCTGCGTGCCCGTGGCTTTGCATGTCCTTGATCTGCTTGCCAGAACTGCCTTGGGGAGCTTGGCTTGCTTCTGCCTGATGTCAGTGGGCCCTTCCTGACTGGGCAGTTCACAGTGCTGGAGAGGGCTACCCTGAGAGCTGTGCTGAGCCGTTCAGATGTTGGAGCAGCTGCTGCCACGGGACACCCCCTCCTGTCCCACTTCATGGTGGATGCCCATATGTGTGCCCATGGATACCGCAGGGGCCTTTTCGCCTGGGATGGTCTTGTCCAGGGGCCCATGTTCCCCAAGCACCCTGACTCTCTAGTGTGTAGTCCCTCCATGTTCTGTCATTTCCTGCCCTGTTGTTGCTTGTGGCAAAAAGCCTTTTGCCCCTGCCTTTGCCTCTAGAGGGACCCTAGCAGAACAGCATTGCATTCCTGATCAGGGTGGGACCTGACCTCCTTTCTCTTATGAGCACATGACAACCTAGCCACATTCCTAACAACATTCCTGAACCAAGTGACTGATTTGTCACCACATGGCTGGGCAGAAACCTCCCTTCCTTGGACTGGGTTATAGAACAGGTGACCTCCCATGGACCAATCTCAGCAGAGGGGGATAGGACCTTAAAAGGGACAGACCACCCCTTCTTTGCTCTCTTGCCTCTTCCTCATTGCTCTGACATCTGCAAGACCTGGGCTTCTGCCATATCGGAACTAAGGACTGCGCCCCATGTAAGTCATCTGTACATGGAGAACTGAGTTATATGCAACCAGATTGCCTGCCTGAACCAGTACAGTTTAGGTAGTTGTGAAATCAAAAAAGGTCCTCGTACCCCCTCAAACTGGACTCTGGGGCTTTCTCAAAGACTTATGTTGCTTTCTTACCCTTTTGTGTCTTTTTGTACCTTTTTAACCCTATAAGTAAAGTTTAAGCTTTTTCTGTTCTTGACGCCACTGGACGTGTGTGTGTTTGCTTGCAAAGAACGCTTCCCTTTACCTGGAAGGCATAGCTACCAAAGAGGGAGAAAGGAATTCCCCTCTGGTTCTTTTAGCCAAGACAGCTTTTGACCAAGATAAGCACATCTGGGTTGCTCCAAGGGTTCTGCCTCCTGGAAGGGAGAGAACACCAGATAAAGGGGACTAGGGTGCCTTGGGAAGCTGTGGGCTTATACATTTCTGGGGTTCACATATTCTGGGTTGTGTGGATCTCCTCTGATTTCTGGAATCCAGGTGGTGGCAGAGAAAACTAGGTTTTTCTGAGGTTTGCCAGCTGAAGGGGACCCCAGGTTAGAGATTTGGATGAACACAGTGAGGTGGGTGGCTCAGCTGTATAGTGCCCCCTTGCTGCTTTTTTCCACATTGCTCTCCCTAGCTGTATTCCCCAGGGTCTATGAGCCTCATGGCATGTTTCAGGACTTTGTTGTCTTACAGATCAGCCTTGTGCACGGCTAGCCATGCATTGGGGCTTTGTGGTTGTGCATGCATCAGGGTGGCCACTGTCATCACCTTCCTTGCCACATGTCACCGTGGTCAGTCCTTGGCTGCCTCCTACCCACCCCCTCTTGGGCAGTTTTGCTTGCTGCACGGGGCAGGGTCCTTGCTTCTCTCCATGTGCTACTGTCCATTCCTATTGGTCTGGCCTCGCTCTGCTTCTGACTCCATGTTGCACTGTGTCAACCACCCCCTATCGATCCCCCCACTCTTGCAGCCATGGAGGTGCGTCGTAACTTGAGGGCTTCTGACTGTGAATCTGGGCTGCCTTCCGGGTGCAATCTGTCTCCTTGTGCACTCCTTTGGGCTCTGCCACTGGGGCAGCAGTGGGGAGGGCCCTGTGGGAACAGTTGGACTATTGTGAGCTTTTAGGTGGTGACCAAGGTGCTCCTCCTGTTGTTGCCGGCTCCCGGTCCCCATCTCCCGCTTCCTCTTCCCTTCCAGCAGCTGTGATTGTGTTCCTGATGGTGCTGTGGCTGGGGGAGATGGCTGGTCAGCTCCAGAGGGTGGCTGCTGAACTTCGTGCTGGGGCTAGGGTCTACCAGGAGGTCCATGTGTGTCTGTCTCCCCTCCCTCCCATATGTGTGGGTTCCCTGGATGTTGCGGCCTGTGGGCTGCCCTACTGGTGCACTCCCACTCCTTCTCTTCTTTAGTGCAGGCAATGATTAATGCTTGGCCATGTTGTAACATTGCTGAGCTGGGCGTGGTTTCCTCTCTGTTCATTGTACAGGCGGTCCATGTAAACATTATGGCTGTTTGATTGGTGTGGCCCTGGATGTGTGCTTGCACAATGGGCGTGTGTCGGCCCCTCCCCTTCTTTCCCACAACCCCCCATGGCAGCGTCCACATAAATGTCTCCCTGCTCAGCGCCAATGGGTATTTGGTGGATGTGCTCACTCACCCATCTCCACCCACCAGCCCTGCAGCGGCGTCCATGTAAAAAGGCTGAAGTTGCACAAACAGACAATGGAGAGGAATCAAGGCATGAGCTGATGTAATTTTCACAGAAATAAAGAGTGCAGGTTGCAAATTCCAGAACCAATATGTTTTTAAAATAGAGCTACTGTGTATACTCTACATGCCTCCCTCTTAAACTTTAATGACACTAGTGCATAACGACCCATGTTTTTGTTTCTCAAAACTAATGTTACTACAAAACAAAACTGTAACTTCCCCCACCTCCCATGATAAGCTTATTTTTTACTACTCCTCACTCCCTTTTGCCAAAAATAAAAAACCTTAACCTCAAAACAAACCCAAGATCTAGGATGTGGTAGAATATAGATAGATATTGTTAAAATATCTATAGTGAGCAAAGCAAGGAGGCCTCTGAATCATGACCTTAAAAATAAGTTCATAGCTAAATTATACTTTTTAACATCTAACAAGATCAAAATTAAGTGATACTGTTGTTTATTAGGTGTTTATTGGTCTAATTCAGTGCTTAGTGTGTGAAGCAAAATAATAGCTGATCCAAAATCTATCAGAACTAAACAAGCATTTTATAAAGGAATTTCAACATTGTCTAATCAGAGAAAATCCAGAAACCAGTTTAGGAAACAACAGCTGAAGTAGGGGTTATTCATTCCCAAAACTTCTGTCATGAAAGCATGGTTAGCTTTTGCAAGGATTAGAGATTACCAATCATTTACAAAAAAATATGTGAGGTACTCTGGTGCTAGGGGCTAAAGTAATGCCTACAAATTTCTGATTTTAGATAAAGCTAGAGCATAAGATACACACTAGGAAGGGAATTTCACTAAGGAACTCCCTATAGTTAAAATGGCCTGCCCCAAACCAGATTGCATCTTGCAGGAATAAATGTCAGTTCAGCTGACAGTACAGGTCAAAAATGAAAGATAGCTCTCCTCTTACCATAGTTCTCTTATATGAAAAGCTTAAAATAAATAAGAACTGTAAAGAGACATCTGGTAGAAAGCTATGGTCTGGGGAACTTTAACTCACAGTACACCCTATCCTGCATGCACCCCTGAAGAAGGTGCAGTTTTCTTTTTAAAAGCCTCAGCACTCCTGCTGCATCCTGGGGCCTGCTTCATGCTTGTAACTTTCACCACACCTTCTTTTAAGTTTGTTCATTTTCTGGGGAATACTGTAGAGATAATAAAAACACCTCTATTAAAATATTCCCATCAGACACAAGAACCGGTTAGAAAGTTTTAAAACAGCCACATTAGCCTCCCTAGCTCTCTCATTGACCAGAGAGAAAGATATTTTTTAGCATTTAGAAAAGTTAGGATTCCATCCCCCCAAAAAAAACAAAAAGAGAAACATGCATACCCCTCAATCTTAAAATCACAGACATGTATATCAGTAGAGAGAATGCACTTTTAGCACACCCTCCCCAGTATTTAGAAAAGTTAGGATAGCACCCCAAAAAACAAAAACAAAAAGTGAAACATGCACACCCTTCAATGTTAAAATCACAGACATGCGTATCAGTAGAGAGAGAGCACTGTTTAGCAAAAAACCCCAGCATTTAGAAAATGTGTAAGAACAACCCTTCGTCAACAAAGTTTGAGAGAGAGAGAGAGAGAGATTCCCCTCTCCCCCCCAAGAGCATACAGCAACCCAAGAGACTAAAAGAAATAAAAAGCACTTAGTCACAAATACATGCTGGGGAAGTTATAGGACAGAGAAAACTAATATAAAAATTACCTGGAATCTCTGGAGAGAGAGAAGAGGGGCCTCCACTTTCTTTTTCACCCAAATCAGCATGGGGACCCAAGGAAAGATTCCATAAATAAATATTTTATAAGCAGAACCCCAGTACCCTTATCTAAAACCAAAAAGATACCACCCCAAAAACCAGCACCTCATAGTGCTAGCTAGGCATAGGGCAGACGCCTTTGAGCTGTAAGACAGAAAGTGAGGATAGACATTATATAGAGTATTGCAATACCTAGGAAAAAAATACAGAGAGCGTACTCACCTTCACAGAGTGTTAGCAGTCTGGATGTAGCTTCCCCACGTTTTCAGAGAGAGAGGTATGTTCAGCTTGGAAAATGGGGCCTTTGTATAACCTTTTCTTACCAAAGTTTAAATATCTAACAAGCTTTGTTTACCCCTCACCAGGCACTGAGTCAGGAAAAGGTTCTTGACAAAGGTGCTTAATAAAAACCATCCACTTCCAGGCAGGCCATTCTAACATTTAGAAATTCACTAGGGGACAGCATCCCCCCATGTTTAACTTAGCAGTTAGAATACCAAGAAGATCTTGGATATTTTTAATTTTTTTCCCCCAAGCCATTTTTCCATTACTCCCCCTTAGCATTTGATACTTTCTCTGTTTTCAGATTACTTTTGAGAAAAGAACATGGAGGCTTTTACTTTCATTCCCCATGAAATTAAGAAGGGGTCTCCATCTTTTTTGTTCCCTTTACCCTAGCTCCTTAGTATTCTGTAATAGGAAATGTTAAGTGGTGAATAACCTTAATAAATATTATCGTATCGCAATAGGAAATGTGGACTTAACTGTGGCCTGTTGACATAAAGGCTTAATAACACACAGGACTGATGAGTCATCTGCTTCTTTAGCAGGCAAGACAGTTTAGCTTTTTAGAAATAGGGTCTGGATTTTTTACAAACTGGTTTTTCCATTACTCCCCCCGTAGTATTTTCATAACTTCTCTGTTTTCAGATTACTTTTGAGAAAAGAACATAGAGGTTTTTACTTATCATTCCCGCTGAGATGAAGCAGGGGTCGGGTCTCCATCCTCCCCCCCCCCTTTACCCTGGCTACTGAGGGCTGTGTGGACAGAAATGCGTACTTAACTATAGCCTGTTTACAGAGATAGATGATAAGACATGTGGCTGGTGAGTCATTTGCTTTCTCCAACTCTTTCCAGGCAGAATATTCTAATATTTTAGAAATGAGAGAGGGGGATGATTTTTTCCTTTACCCTGGCTACAGAGATGGGGTCAAAAGGTTATTGACATGGGTGTTTACCTTGTCTTACAAAAGTTTAAATATCTACCAGGCTTTTTTTTACCCTAGCTCTACCAGGTTGTGCTGCTAAAATGGCTCTAGGTGCTGGGGTCAGAAAAACTTCCAGACAGTACAATCTAAGTGGGTTGGTTTTTTGGTTTTTTTTTAAATACTCTTTAAGGCTTGTAAGTGAACTGCTTAGGTGATATATACAGCTTTAAAGATATTGATTTTAGTACTATATATGAAGATAGAAATATATTGTTTCAGGAGGCTGTGCGTTTGAAGTCTTTATGACTTCTTTAAAAGAGTTTGGCTCTATGGTATGTTTTAATTTGACTATGTAAATCATTCTCACTCACTTACCCATCACTTCAGTGCTGTGGATTTCTCATCTGATCCAAGTAAGGCTTGTTAGACAAACGTAAGCTATACAAAATGAAAGAGCATGGATCAGTTCTCCTCTTGAGAAAGAGCATGCTTTGGAGTGTAGTTTTGTTTTAGAAATAGCTATGCATAGTTTTAGAATGCTAACCAGGTTTAGAACTTATGTCATTAGGAGACTTGATCAAGTAAGCTTGCTTGCTGTTCAAAAATTGAGTGAACACAAGTAAATTGGTTGCTGTAGCAAACCCTATGTGTTACTGAGTGTTTTACCCAAAACTAAGGTGGTGGTGGTTAAATAATATGCTAATTGGGGGTTGATAATGCTTCTTGCTGAATTTTGTACAGTAACTTGTCAAAAATGCCTAGGGCCTAGTATTGCACGGTAGCTTCCTTCCCTGCTATGGGGTGATTTCATTGCTCTCTCCTCACAAGAATAAACTTAAATCCTAAAGGGTTCAGAAGCATTTTGAAGCATCTTAAGGAGGATAGCATGTGCTCTTGGCAGCCCCACAGCAACTCGTTTGTAGTATTTTGAACTATACAGAAAGCATAGTAGGGGGCACACTCAGCCCAGCTTTAATCTTTGGGACTTGTAAAACTGCTTACAAAAAAGTGGGCAAACTTTTTCACAACTATGGCCCTTTTTACACAGACACTCTAACACTGATAAAATGTATTTATTTATTTATTTAAATTCATTTATATGCCGCCCCCTTATGCCAATGGCATCTTGGGGCGGCTTCCAACAAAAATAAAAACTATCTTAAACAATATAAAACTACAGTAAAATCTAAAATTCCAACATTCTTAAATAATTTTAAAAGTTCCCCCATAAAAATTTAAGCCACCCTCCCCTCCCCGCCTCTGAAGGCCTGGGAGAACAGCCATGTCCTGCAGGCCCGACGGAAGGTCAACAGACTCGGGACCAGCCGGGGCTTCCTCTGGGAGGGAGTTCCATAAACGTGGCCCAGCCACCGAAAACGCCCTCTCCATTGTAGCCCCCTGCTTTACGCGGGGGACCTCCAGGAAGGCGCCTCCAGTGGACCGAAGGGGCCGCCCTGAGTCATGGAGGGCAAGACAGTCCCTGAGATATCCGGGTCCAAGAACGTATAGGGCCTTCTAGATCAAAGTCAGCACCTTGAAACTGTCTTGGCATGCTACAGGTAGCCAGTGCAGTGCACGGAGCACCGGTGTTATGTGTTCTTGTCGGCCCATCCCTGTTAAGAGATGGACCGCTGCATTCTGCACTAGCTGAAGCCCCCAGGTCAGTGTGAAGGGAAGCCCCACGTAGAGCGCGTTACAGTAGTCCAGCCTCGAGGTGATGAAGGCATGGATCAGAGTGGCCTGATCGGTTCTGGAAATGTATGGGTGCAGCCTCCGCACCAGATACAACTGGCGGAAGGCCGCCCTCACCACCGCATCCACCTGTCGATCTAGGCAGAGATCTGCATCTGACAGCACCCCCAGACTCCGAACCTGCTGGGCCACGGAGGGACGCGCCTCCTCTACAAGGAGGGGCAATACTCCCCCACTCAGCCTACCACCATCACCTCCATCTTATCGGGATTGAGCTTCAGTCCTCTCTGCCATAACCATGTCGCCACGGCCTCCAAGCATTGGGATAGCATGGAAAAAGCCGGGCCTGGGTCGGTTGAAAAAGAGAGGTAAAGCCTGTCTCTTATACACATCTAGATGTGTATAAGAGACAGGTCCTCCCCGAGAGGAATGACTGGAACCAGCCAAGGACGGTCCCACCCAGACCCCCAGGTCATGCAACCATCTCAACAGCAGCCCATGGGCCACTGTATCAAACGCAGCCAAGAGATCTAGCAGGACCAGTAATGCCGAACATCCTGCGTCCATATCCCGGCAGAGATCATTCACCAAGGCCACCAACGCTGTCTCCGTACCATAGCTGGGCGTTGGGTGTAAAATGGGTGTTACATTTTATTATACATGGTACAGGGCAACACTGCAGTCCTGCAATATAGGCCCTTTTCACAAGAGATGTCTCCACCCAGTTTCGCTGGGTGGAGATGGGTGGAGGCGTCTGTGTGAACACCACTTGCACTGGGTGGGGTGCATTTCACTGGGTGGAGATGGGTGGAGGTGTCTGTGTAAACACCACTTGTGGTGGGTGTAGGTGCGTGCATCCTCCCGCGCAACACCCATCTCCACCCACCACCCACCCACAGAGCAAATGGCAGTGGAGTCCGTTGCTCTGTGGGTGGGTGGGGGGTGGAGATGGGTGTTGCGCGGAAGCATGCATGCACTTACACCCACCGCAAGTGGTGTTTACACAGATGCCTCCACCTATCTGAGGCATCTGTGTGAAAAGGGCCCATGTTGTAGGGCTGCAGTGTTGCCCTGAACCATGTATAATAAAATGTAACACCCATTCTATCAGTGTTATAGTGTCTGTATAAAAAGGGCCCATACCTTTTATCAAGAACTAGATTCTACCAAAGGGCCTGCTTGTTTTCAAAATGTTCCACATAAAGCCTTTTTTTTTTTTGCCCCTGCCCATTACTTAAAATCTCGATATGTTCTGCTGTTAATACTAGTATTTGTGTATTTCTATTGAGAGAGGAAAATACAGGAGGAAAGTGTAAATTCTTCCAGGAAAGAGCACCTTAATCAAAAAGTTGTTTTTGGCTTAGCACCATTGTTGTCCAGGAGGGGCTGGGAGGAACTTAAATACAAGGGAGAAATTCATACAGGAGCTACCTCTGCCCTTCTTCTGAACGTAGTCTGGGCCATGGCTTTTAGCACAGATTCAAGGGGTGAACTGCATTATTTTTAGCACACAACTGGCAAAGAATGTGTACAGGCAGTCACTGAAGACATTTTATTATTCTGGTAAACTGAACAGTTTCCCCTCTTTTTCTACAGTTTAAGATTTAAGTGAGGTGATAGCCGTGTGTAACTGGCAGCGTGTGCATCCTATAGGTTAGTGAGTAAGGAGTTACAAATTGTGATCTTCTACATTACTAGTTTGAAAATAATTAATTCTTCCCAAATTGATGATGCATTGGAGTTGAACTATCAGTGTCAATATATCCTTTTGCCACCTAGCATGGTAACTTTTTCTAGCATTAACTATTTGTAGTATTTACTGGAATATTGACTTCTGGTCCTGATTTTTCAGTTTTATGTTCCAACTTACCGATCAATAATTGGAAAATTGATACAAAAATTTAACAAATTTTGGGGTAGTTGGGTACCCAATTGATAACTGGGCAACCTGTTGAGTACCTGATGCAGTACTAAAAAATGTGGGTTTTACCCGCAGGAAGCAAATCAGTTCCCTACTTCAGCTCTACCCCAAATCTGTATCAGTGGTGGTATTGCCTACCAAGTTGTCCCCCATTTTATACTTCCAGCACAAGTTTCTAATTTACTAGATCGTTTTGTATTCAAATCTGTTTTCCAAAGTGTTTTTCAACCCCTCCCAGTTTTGTGTCATCTACAAAAATGATGAGTATCTTTTCTATCCCTGCTTCTGAATCATAAACAAAAATGATAAAAAGCACTGGAATTCAGATAGGCCCCTGTAGAACTTAATTTCATGCCCCCCAAATTGACACCATCCCATTAATTATTACTCTCAGCATTCAGCTTTTCAGCCAATTGTAAATCCACCTAATGGTAGGTGATCCAGTTAAGATTTAATATCTGTCCAAATCAGTATGTCTAGAACAATAACCCCTTTAGACCATGATCCTTGAACTATTTGTAATAAAGTTGATTTCAACATTTACTTTAGTGGAACTAGGTTTGGCCTACCTATTGGACAAATGGTGCACTTGCTGAAGGCAGCAGAAGTTGACAGCACTGGGATCCTCCAATTCTTTTTGGCTGTGCAGCACTTCCATTTTCCTCTGTTTTACATCCTCTGTTGTATGCTTCCAGGCTGGCAATCACATAGTCCACTTCCCTCAGAGTCACAGTACTTCACTTCATCAGCCGTTTTCACATGGATCCTCCACCCCCCACCCCCCCGCTGGGTGTGTGGGAGGGTGTTCTGCCGGTGGGGGCATCATTGGAAACGTCCAGTGGGGGTGGGGGGATGGGTGTTCACTCAATGTTTGTCCGTGTGAACACCACGGTCGATGGGGGGGGTGCATGCTCCTGCACAACACCCACCTCCACCCATCACCCATCTCCGCCTATGAGGCCCTCTGAAAAAATGGAGGAAGCCCCATGGCTGGAGATGGATGGAGGTGGTATCTGCGTAAAGGGACACCCACTGACCTCCACCCACCATGCCAGAACACCCATCCCCACCCACCCACCTCCGTCCATGTAAAAATGGCCATCCTAGAAGTGGAGTGTTTGGAGAGTGGTGCATACTTCCCAAAAGTCTGGCCTTAGATGGGGCTGCCCTACTTTTGCAGGAAAATCCTTCCATTCCACCTTAGAAGGAGGATGCCCTACTTTTTGAAGTAGTGGGCATGGCACAGGGTGCACGCACCTGGCTGCCACCAGAGTACTAAATGTGAGTGTGTGCATATGTGCACATACTTATGCGTATGTGCTTTTGAATGCAAGAGTTTATGCATTTGGGGGTGGACTCACATTCCTTTTTGGTCACTTGAAATGCTGGGAGGTAAGGTGATGTGCTGCTAGCCAGCCACCTCACTGCATGTGCAAGACCCAACTCTCAGGGGCTGTTCTGAGCAGGCTAAGTAGGTGGTTGTTGGGGTTGCGGCCTCAAATCACATGGTGCTGGCTGCAAGCACAGTCTGAGGCACATCCCTGGTGTGTACTAGTTGAACTCCATGACTCTAGCACAGCAATAGCAATATGTCTTCAGGCAGTGGCAACACCTCATGAGATAACTGAGTCCCAGAGTAGCAACACTGGCACATCTGTCCTGAAGACAGAAACCAAGGCTATTTATTTATTCATTAAAATATTTATATCCTGCTTCTTCTGCTGACAGCAGCTCGAGGTGGCTAATGGTTAATAAAACACAAATACAAAATACAACAATAAATAAATAGATTAAAACAATAATACACCATAAATTAAAATTAAACTAAAACTGGGGGGAATAATCAAACCCCGATCACCCTAACCCACTACCACCCAGCACCCCTTCCCTGGTGGGAAAGGGAAGCAAAGTTTATTTTGTCTGGGATGGCCAAATAACTAGGACCCACTGTAAGGGAGACTACTCTGGAGTAAGTAGTTTGAAGACTGCTGCCATTGTGCCACTATATTAAAAAGAAATGACTAAGGCCTGATCCCACTTTCTTTCTGTCTACAAAAAAATCATAATTAGTTTTCTTAGATAGGAGGTTTTCTTAGATGGATATTTCTGATCATAATCACACAGCATGAAAAGTGCCACTAGAGTCAGTTAAAATAATATTTACTATAAAAAATAACCTGCTGCAGGACTTCATGAAAGGTGGTATTCAAGCAATGCTCTTATTAATATTGAGCCTCAGGTACAAGAAGTTACTTAGGAATCATACATAACAAAACAAAACCAATAATCTTAAATCCATTTTGTATGATTTGTGCTATAAATCATCTGCAAGAGCTATGTACAGTCACTTGATTGGAAGTCTTCTCCAACTCAGTGTTATACACAAATTCCTAAGCAGTGTTTTGCACAAATTCCAAATCGGAGAGAGTGACAAGGAAAATTCCAGATTGTAATATTTTTAATATCATAGTGATTATAAAGTGGACTCTTGGTCAAATGAGACTTTATTATCCACTAAAATGACCTGCTGTTAGTTGAGGTTGCTAAACGGTATACATATATTAGTAAGTGTATTATGAAACACTGTTCTAAACTCTTTGCATGTTATATATCCCTCATTCTGTTAGATTTTGCACTAAGAGAATGCATTAAATAAATCAGTTATATTATGCAGGCCAATTTTACATGGACGCCGCTGCCAGCCCAGTGGGTGGAGATGGGTGGAGAAGCACACCCGGTGAACACTTGGTGGCGCTGAGCCGGGTGACGTGTACACGGACGGCGCTGCAGGGGGTTGTGGGATGGAAGGGGAGGGGCCGGCACACACTAATCGGCCAAACACCCACACCGGGAAACACCGAGCAAACACCCATGAAAGTTACACGGACTCTCAAGACTCTGAACAGCAGGGAAGTCTTGCCCAGCACAGCAATGGGACAGTATGGCGGACTGAGGGCAAACGCCATGCAGCTCCGCCCCTGAACCGCCAGATGCCATACGGGCAGGGTAAGAGGGCGCAAGGATGACAGGAGACACAAAGTAGGGGCCCCGGGCCAGCCCCGTGACAGAGGCCAGACAGCCGGCCGCCATGGACCCCCCCACAAACCAGAACCCGCCCACACACAATAGTGAACACAACCACACAGGGAAGGGCTGCATGGCGTTTGCCAAGGAGGTGGTCTCTCTCTCTCTGGTGGGGCAGGCCGGGAAGGGGCACAGGGGAGGAAGGCAGAGGGCCGAAGCAGCAGGTAACCCCAACACAAACACCCAACCACACACCCCCAGCAGAGGGCCCACACACATAATTCCAAGGCCCCCAGAAAACAAGCCGGGCATGGGACACAGGCGGTCATGGCAGCAGGGACGGATGCCCACCACAACACAGCTGGCCTGGCAGGGAATGGCAGGGGGGCGGGGGGACCATGGACCACACCAACCACCAGCAAACTCGCTGCAGCTCTCTACACACCAACAACAGAGGTGGGTGGGTGGAGGGGGGGACCATTGCGAAGGCAGGGCGGGGGCAAGGCACCAGGACAGGGGACAAGGGGACGGACCCCCGGCCCAAGGGATCAGAGGGAAAGGGGGGGGAATGAGACAGGGCTGGAGGGGGACAGAGGGAGCCAAAAGAGGCAGCCAAGAGGCGACCGAAACCCCTGGCCAGGGAAACTAGGGTCACCCCCAAAGGGAACAGCAGAGCTAAAGCACAAACACCAGGAAGGGGGGGGCATGAGACACACACACCCTGCCAGGCAAGAATGCCACAACCACCAAGAGATGCCCACATGAGCGACCGAGCCAAACGGAATGCCAGGAAACACACTCGGAGAAGGGGACAAAGCAACTTTATTGGCAAGGGGGAACAGGGTGGGACAGGGTCACGGTAAAAGGGGGTGGGGAGGCATCACAGACATCAGGCACATGGGGTGGCTCCCTCCCCTCAATAGGGACGCCGGCCCCGAGGCCAGCCCCAATGATCCACCTCTGCGTGGTCGAGCTGGTGCACCTGTTCCAGGAGTTACAGCAGCTGCACAACCACCCCTCTCTGCAATCATCACCTGCACTAAGGGAGAGAATGAAGGTGCCATCAGGACACGAGTGTGGGCCCCTACAACATGCACCCCCAAACATACAACTGGGGAGAGGTCCCCGCACACGCACAATACACTCACCAATCTCCCCGTAGAACCGTGCCCCTGCATGGAGGTCCACAGCGGCATGCTGGAGCTGGCCAGACAGATGTGCCATGTGGAGAATGGCCAGGAACACAACCAGGGTAGCTAGAAGGGAAGAGGGAGAGGGTCAAGGGAATGGGGTGCAAGGCAAGGATCAGCAGGGATCAGGAAGCACACACCATGCGCAATGAACACTGTGACCCCGGGACACCCATGGCAGCACCCCCCCCCACACACACACAGCAAGGGGGTCCACAGGCAGCCAACCGATGGGCTGGGAACAGGCCCCACTCACAGTCAATGCCCCGTCTCTCCTGCCACCCATCCATCGCTAATGTTGCCGATGATGGGAACCAATAGGGGTGCCAGGGGTGGTGGCAGGCAGGGAAGTTCAGGGGTGGGTGCAACCAATTGGCAACAGGGGACCACAGCACACTGTACAGTACACCACTAGACAGCCCCAGTGATCCACAGCACAATCCCCCAGAACCCCAATTACAGTAACCAGCCCACACAGATAAGGCCGCAGTCATGGGAGTGGTGATCAGGGGGCACACATACACTAAAGCACACACGGTACCATGACAGTACCATGACAGGCAAGGTCTTTATTGGGGGGGGGGTAACAGGGAGGGTACGGGCCAACAGAGGCCACCAAACGGGTGAGCAAGGGCTCCTGCCTGTTCCACACAACCAGCACACAGGGTCACCGGTGCAGCCACTCCAAGAGGAATGGAGGAGGCAGGGAATGCTACAGGGATGGGGGCTGGAGTGTACCGAGGCAGTGAGGGGGTCTGGCATATAGGGCAGCCCACCACTGCACACAGTCCTTGGGGCCAGAGCACCGGGGCCCAGGAGGAGCCAGGCCACAGCACAGGCACAGCAATGACAGTGCGACTGAGGGGCCAGTCAGGTCGCCAAGCTCAGGGAGAGGCAGCTTAAGAGGGTGCCCCAGAAACAGCCGCCCTGGGACAAGACCCTCCCAGGCAAAGAGGCCCCTGCAGAATCCCCAGGACTGCATATGCGCATCCACTATGAAACGGGGCAGGAGCGGGTTCCCTGTGGCAGCTGCAGCGGTGACATCTGGTAGGTTCATCACCGATTGCAAGGTGCCAAGTTCACGCATGGTAGGGGTCCCAGTCAGCAGTGGTCCCCCAACATCGGTGGGTAGCAGGCCCAGGTCCCCAAGAATGGCCTGGCATTCTGATCACGGATGGGATAAGCCACGGGCACACAGTAGGTTGCCAGTGTAGTTGGTAGTCACAAGGGGACCCCCAGCCTGGAGCGCCAGTCCATACTCCAGACATGCAGCCACCTGGGGAAGAGCCGTGATCTCCGGTGCTGTCCATGGCACAACAACAGCGGCTGGGTCCCACTGAGGTTGCTGAAGGAGGGCAAAGCCGCACACCCGGCTGGATGGCCCATCACCCACATGTACTGTGCCAGGAGATTGAAGCCATCGCCCACCGACAGGGGGTCGCTCATCAGCAGCTGGACATCATGGCTCTGCCACAGCATTCCCAACAGCATGTTGGCACAGGGCGACCACTCCTCCCCTGCAACACCGCCGGCCTCAGGGCTGGTTCCGCACCCTGCCATGACCGGTCCAAGGGCAGCTCCGTGGCCTGCACTGGGTTCCTAGGGAGAGCGGCAGTGAATTAACACGATGCGAGAGGCTGTGCAGCACTAGCCGGGTTGAGGCCGTACACAGCTGATAGTCGAATGGCTGCTTGGCCCTGTAAACCACTGCCCCATGCATGGGATGGATGCATACCAGTAGTAGTGAGGACAGATCAGCAAGGCCATGGCTGCCTCTACCAGGGAGTTAATCACACATTCCAGTCAGCTTATCGTGATGGAATCCAGCTGCACGGTGCTGTGGCCTTCAAGTGCTGTGACAAAAGCACAGCTCCCGTGCTCCCTGGCCAGGGAGTATGAGGGGTCTCGGCAGAGGAACAGGGATCGGAATGGCCCCTGGCCCACCGAGGCACCTCAGGCCATCCCTGGCCCCATGACTGTCAGGTGGTCCATGGGGGAGGGGGAGTGTCATGCTGGTGGCCCACCGAGGGGGAATCCCTATCAGGTATGCTGAACACACCCACGGTCCCGCATCAATCACTGGCCACACAGCATGACCTGGAAGACTATATATATGGGTGCAGGTTGCTATGGCCGGGCATGGGGGTAGAGTGAGAGGTAGATCAGGCATGGCGTATGGGAGGTGATAGTGGCAGGGAGTGTTGAGAGAACATTGGTGGTGGTGGCCTGTACAGGGTGCAGGGGTGGGGGGAGGTGGGTGTGGTGAGCGACTCCTCAATCATAGCTGTACCCGTGGGGTAGCAGGGGACGTGGGAGTCACGGTGTTGGTGTGCAGGGTGCATGGGCCATGGGGGTTGAGGGCACCGATTGCATGAGGGTGGTAGGTAGGTGCACAGGCCACTGATGGGCCGAGTGGGTACGGGGGCACGGGGGTCACTGGCACAGCCGAGCGGCCCAGGTTCACATTCTCCCCCCATGTACCTCCTAGTCAGGTAGCAACTCGTTGATCCTTCACGGGTACCGGTGGTAGGTTCCCTCTGGGCATGCGTGTGGCTGTTGGTACCATACTGCCTGTGGATGAGCTCCCGCAGTCGAGGGCTGTCCTGTTCATGGTCCTGTCCACCTGCTTCATGATTCTGGGGCTGGTGTTGAAGCAATGGGCCGAGCTACTGTTGCCAGGTCACCGCTTCTATGACCATGGCGAACGGCGCAGGAGGGCTGCCAACCTGCAGCGAGCTGCATTGCTGTGTTGGGCTCAGAGGGTAGCTGCCAGGCAACATTCCATCTTTGGGACAGCAGTGTCCCAGGACATGCACCTTGTAATGTCCCGGTGGTTGCTCAACCTATACGGGTGCCGTGTCATTGTCCCAACGCGGAGGCTGAATTGGATGTGGTCCTGAATGAATGAATGGTGGGAGAACATGCTGGCCACCTGATGGATGAGGAGTAGATGGACCACTTCCGAATGAGCTGATCCCTCTTGGCCCAGATCAGGGAGTTCCTGACTCCCCATCTCCGGAGGCGGGATATGCGGTATCTTCTGCCGCCAGGGATGCGCTTGGCCATGGCCGTGTGGAGACTGGCCACACCCGATTCCTGTTGGAGCGTTGGGGAGCAGTTCGGGGTGGGGACTGCAACCGTGAACAGGGCGCTCCATGACGTGTGTGACCTGATCATGGAGCTGCTGCTGGAGCGGGTCATCCAGCTCCATGATCCAGAGGTGGTGATCCACGGCTTTGAAGACCTGGGCTTTCCCCATTGCATAGGGGCGATAGACAGCACCCACATCCCCATTATCTAGCCCCCACACGCCAAGACGGACTACCTGACGTGTATGGATGTGTACACCGGCCAGTCAGGGAGAAGCCATGATGCGCGCATACTGCGGGCGTCCCCCTTCTATGCACACATATTTGACAGGGCGATAGCCCCCAACATGTACTGGGTCATTGAGGGGGTCTCCATGGCTCCCATGGTGATCAGGGACCCCGCCTACCCGCTCAGTCCATGGCTCATGAGGGCCTATGCCATGGCCCGCACACCAGATCGCCGGATCTTCAATGAACGCCTCTCATCGGTTTGGAGCATGGTGAAGCGGACATTCGGGCTGCTCAAGGGGCGTTGGTGCCTGCTCATGAACAGGAGCCAGTTCGATCTGCAGCACACCCCCATCCTTGTACTGGTGGCCTGCATCCTCCACAATCTTGCCTTGGAGTACCCCCCACCAGTCACCTTGGAGTACTCCCCACCAGTGCCGAGAGAGGGTCCCGTACGCCTCTACCAATACGTCCAGGGTGGGGCATTCTGGCGCATCTCTGAGGAGAACCGGAACACTCTGTGCAGGTGCATTGTTGCCCAGATGGCAGGCAACTGACTACCCATGTTGATAGCCACCCACCATTCCAGCAACCATGTAATCTGTCCGAATAAATACAGATATGTCTGCTTGGAAATCTGCATCTGTTCTGTTGTTTGGGTTGTTGGGGTTCCCCGGGCTTGTGTTGGCCGTGTCCTGTGCCACTGAGTCCCCCACTGCTGTGTCGGCCTGGCAAGCGAGCCGCTGCAGGCCTCAGACCCGCACCAACTGTCTGTCGGCATGACTGGCTTTCCACTGCTCTGACTGTGCTGACCTGTACCCGGCCATGGATGCCATGCTGTTGACCACCTGGCTCCTTACCGATCAGAGACGTTTGGTACTGCCCCCTGTTGTGTGCATGTCCTGCCCCCTCCTGCATGTGGAGCGACCCCTACCGCCCATGGTGCCCCCAGTGATGCACAGAACAACAGAGTGGTACAGTATCACATAGTTTATTAGGGGCTATGTACAAGGGTTGGGATGGGAACACCAGAGGAGCGATGGGAACACCTCCTCTGGTGTTCCCATCGCTCCCCCTGCTGCATCCCTTCCTCCTCCCTGTGCAGCCAGCTACGTGGTGTGGCTTACTTGAGCTGGTGGGGTGGCCGGCATGGGTGGTTGGTCCCCTGGAGGTTTTGGGTTGATGGGGGGAGGCAGTGGTTCCTGGAGGGGGGGTCTCAGAGGCAGCTGTGGAGGAACTGGGAGGGGCGTGGGCCAGAATGGCAGCCCCATGTGCTGTTGTTGAGGGACTATGTGGGGGAGACGGACCCCGTCCACCAGGCCAGGGAAGAGGTGCTGCTGGGGAAACCAGGGTTGGCCAAAGTGTGTGTGGGGGGGGGGCACCAGCACCTGTGGGAGGGGTGCCCCGGTGGTGGTCAGCTGCCATCCCTCCACCTGGGCCTGGAGGGGGCGCATCCCGCTGGGATTCCCTCCGCAGGAGCCCTACCCCCTCCGCAATGAGGTCGAGGGCCCGTGTGGAGGTCTCCGCCAGCACAACACATGCCCTCGCCCTCTTGGCTCTGTTGAGCCACATTTCACACCTGTCCCACAGGTGCTCAGTGCGGGACCGGGTTAGCATGGCTACCAATATGTCCCAGTCCCTCTCCCCCTCCCCTCTTTGCACCTCCCTCATGAGGGAGAGCTCGTGTGCGTGCACCTCAGCTAACCTTCTGGTTTCCTCCAGCAGGTCCCTCCCGAGGTCCTCTCTCCTCTGCTAGTTCTGGGCCCGCATCTCCCGATCCCTCTGTGTGCTGCCAGTGTGGCTCCCCTCGCTGGACCGGGGCACTCATCTGTTGGAGGGATGAGAACAGATTGTGGTGTGTTCTGTGACATGCCCATGCCCTGTGCCCATATCGGTGTATCCCTGTCACCACAGGGGGTGCCCGCCCCACCACCCCGTTCATCACTATGGTGCTCCCTACCAGTCGGGCAGGGTCCCATGATCCCTGTCCCCTCAGTCAGACCACTTTGCTGGGCCCCTCTGCTGGTGCTGCCACCCGTGACTGTGCTGTCACCGCACTCCCTTGTGGGCATGTCCCGTGCATGTCCTGTGCCTCCCATGGGCAACCCCTCTGTTGTCCCCTCAGGGCCGGTAACCCATGTGGCTCGGTTTCCGACTGCAAGGGGCACCGGCACTTCCCTGTCATGCATGGGAGGGCTGTTGCCTGTAGGGGCTGTCCCTGTGGCTGGCCTGATACCCCTCCTCCCCGGCGCATGCCAGGACCCCATCCTTTGTGCAATGTGTCCTACCATTGTGGTCCTGGTGCCCAGCTCCCGGGGGGGCTGCCGGTTCTTCCGCTACTGGCTCCTCCTCCACTACCTCCTCCTCATGTACTTCCAGGGTGCCTTGAGCTGTAATGGGAATGTGGATCCAACAGTTGGTCCCTGCTGCCTGGCTGTGGCTCCGTTCACTGTGGCCGGGGCCCGTTCCCCACTCCCTCCGGGCCCATCCCCCCCTGGGCCCCGGTAGTGTTCCTACCTGGATCACCTTCCTCCACTTCCTGGGATGCGTCCTGGGTCTCCCTCCATTCCGCTTGTGCCCCCTGTCCCCACGGCCTGTCAGCCTGTGGGTTTTGTGGGTGCACGCAGAGGGTGATGTGTATGTGAGTGGTTTCCCAGGCCACCTCCTCCCCCTGTGTGATGGGGATGTCCCCTCCTGCATCCTGGCTGGCCTCACCTGGGGCAGTGGGTTCCCCCTGCTCCAGGGGGTCGGGCAAGGGGGGTGTCGTGAGTGCCCTCCGTCTGCCCCTGACGAAGGCAGTGCCATGTATGCGGGAGGCAACTATGTCCCCATCCACGCAGAGGAACTGGTACAGCTCATCCTGGAACTCCATTGTGCACATGGCACGGCTGGACTTGAGATTGTTGTCCTTGATATGTTTATATTCGGACCTTAAGTCCTTTGCCTGCTGCATGCACTGAGTGCTGTCCCTATTGTACCCCTGCCACTGAATTTCCTGGGCGATGGTTTCATAGAACTGTCTGGTCTTGTAGCTTTGCACCAGGTTGTTCTGGACCTTTTTGGCCCCCTACATGTGTATGAAGTCCATGGTCTCCTGCCTCGACCAGGGCTCCCCCTTTTGGGTCCCGCATGTGGGGGACCTACCAGCTTTGCGACTTGGGGCCCACCTAGTGCCTGTGGTGACAGCGGAGCTGGTCGTCTCCTGTGGGAGGGAGGGTATTGGAGAGGGTTTAGCATCTGCCCCACTGCCCACCTGTGCACCCTTGTGGGGGTTCCCTCCTCAACACTCCCCGGGAACCCTGGGTGGCTTACCTGACTGTCACAGGGGCCCTCCTCAGCCATCTCCCCAGTGGTGCATTGCTCCTCAGTCTGTCAGCTCTCCTGGGGGTGGGGGTGCAAATCGTTAGCTGTCCACTGCCCGCCCTGGGCTCCCTCGGGTTGGTGTCCATTCCTGGCGTGCGGGACCCCCCTCCTCCGGTTCCTGGGGTGCCCTCGCTCTTACCTTGCTGTCGCTGGCACTCCCTACCCCATCCCCCGTGGCTGTGGTGGCGTGGTGTGCTGCGGGCGGCGTGGCCACAGCGGTGTGCCTTCAGCCCTGTGGCGGGACATGTGTGCTCTGTTTAGCCATCCTGCCCACCTCCCCCTGGTCTGTTGGGCCACCCCCCTCCCCTGGGCATCCCGAGGTCCCTCTGCTTACGCTGGCCTGTCCCGCGCATGTAGCGACGCTGGATTCTTTCATCTTATCAGTGACTTTACATCCTGACATTCTGGGAGCTGGCGCATTCTTCAAACTTTCCAAGCTTTGGCAGGGAAAGACTAATAAATACATTCAATAATAAGTGTCAGTTCACCAGTGGAATCTGTAGTATTAAACACCACAAACATTATTACAAAATCCAAATCAAAACAAAGATCTTCAGGAACAATATTGAAGGTTTTTATAATAGTGTTTGTGAAGTGTGGGCGTTTAATTTTTTTTTTAATCCAAATAACAAATAGCTGTATTAGTGAAATGTAATTTCATGTTATTTCTATATTGGACAAAATGTTATTGTTGATTTGGAGCAAGGCAGTAATTTAATACATGTGGAGGGTTTTTATTTATTTTTCCATGTGTAGTGAGATTGCTGTTCCTGCAGACACCCCCCTCACTATGGCATTGATTTTTTTCCCCTCCCTCCCTCTCTCCCCCTCTCCCCACCCCACCCCGCCCCCGAGCTCCAAGACCTAACCCTAAGGGGCACTAGTGAACTGAACTGTAGGAATTCAGTTTCAGCGGGGACCCAGCTGCTGCAAAATCTGTGAAATCCACATCATCACTTATTTTGGGGGTATGGTGGGTTTTGGCAAGATTTATAGACCAGGAAAATTCCCTAGAATAGAAGATCAGATCTGAGAGTGAAGTGGACATTGAGAGAACTGTTTCATGGTTTGCCTATTGCTTTTTATTACCAAATGTTAATAGAGTAATCACATTATGTTTCCCAGACAATAAGAAGACTGTCAAATGCTACACAGCACCAAAAACAAAGTAACTGCACAACAAAAATAATGCTAACAGATCACTGTGAGCTTAGTTAAACTGTAAGCTAGTATCAGTAGAGGAATGACCCTTCATGCATGCACAGTACAGAGAAGCCAAACTTTACTTCAATAATTTATACTCTGTCCTTCATTTTTCCATATTTTGATTTGGATAAAAGGTGGGTCTTGCTGAATACTGTCAGCGTGAGGCCCCACCCCTTCAAAATCTGTTGTTTAAAAAAGATCAAAACTAACATCTCTTTGCTAATCTCTACTCCCCAAAACACCTAACCCAAGCCAAACACAGCTCAGAGCAGTGGTGCTACAGAAAAACACTCCCGCCTGCCCCCCAAATTAAAATGATAAAAAAGCAAACAAACCAGTTCTGAGAACAGAAACCCACTAGATCCAGTCAGGTTTTTGTCTTCATTCTACAAATCCTGTTTCTGCTCTACAGAAAAAAACCAGATGCCAGCACATCCTGGCACAATAGCACCTCAAAAACCCAGATCTGGCATTAGGATTTTGCTGTCTCCTGCCAGATTTTGTTTCTAATTCCTTGTAATTCCACTACCTAAAAAGAGAGCAAGTTTTGCTGCTCCAGTTTTACCAATAATGTAGAACTCCAGCTTATCCCAGTGCAGTAATGCTGCAAAACATGTGGATCTGACACTTATTTCATGATAGAATCTGCAGGCTTCCCCCAGTCAATCTAAAGTACCAAAGTTCAACCTATACAGCATTAAGTCACTGGGTGAATGATGCATGACTTTTCTTGTAATATTAAAAAACCCTCATTCATGTAGATTTACATTAGTCTGTCAAAATAAAACTTTTGCATAATGTCTTTTGCATACAGAACTTAATGTCTTATGCTTCCTCTGGTAAGTGACAAGTCATAAAACACAGAATGGCTACATGTAGCTCTTGTGTTTTCTTCCCCAAATTGTTTGCTTACAAAGGTGAAAACAGACATGCACCTTAACTCCACTTAACACCACTTTAACATTTCTAATGCATGTTGCAGGGCTGCATAGGACAGCAATACAAGCCTTGCAACATGCATAAGAAATGTTAAAGCGGTGTTAAAGTGGAGTTACATGCATGTTTGTTTTTATCCAAACTTTCAAATATAAAATTTGACACAAATATAATTTTGCTACACATTTAATGGGTTAAAAAAATGCCAAAATGTTATATTTTGATGATATAACCCTATATATTTTGATTCTGCAAAATCTCTCCTTTTTCTCTAGAACACTCAAATGTCATCACATTTTAGAAATGCCATGCATTTTAGATAGAAACATGAAATAATTTGTCAAAATTTCATTTTGGAGCAAAATTTTGTTCTGTCAAATTTGTCAAAATGTTGGTCTGTCAAACACAATGTGGACAAGTTTGTGATGCTGTAGACAGAGAATATCCTGCCTTGAAGCAGGAATTTGGACTAAATGACCCCTGAAGCTACTACCATCCCTACAGTTCTATGTTTCTGTTCTTGTTGCCTTTGAAAAAAAATAGAAGTGTACTTAAAATATTCACTCCGGTAGCTCTTGAAACACGTGTGCGGGGGTGTCCGTAGGAATGCTGCAGGTTGCCACTGTTGGCGGGGGAGTGCCTGTGGGAATGCCGCCAGCGGTGGGTGGGGGTGTGTGTACACTCCTGCACTCCACACATCTTCATTCACCTCCACCCATCACCCACACATGGAGCAACAGGCTCCAATGCATGGAGATGGGTGGAGGTGGGTGGAGAAAGATGTGTGCCTGTTCCCACGGGCACACACGCACCTCCACCCACCGCAGGTGCACACCCATCCCCCCACCCACTGTGGCCCGTTTCAAAAAAGGGCCTTAATTGCCAGATGCATCTTTGCATGACATCATTGCACTCGTACGATGATAGGATAAGGAATAGCAAAAAACTACATATATTCAAAGGATAAAACTAGAGGGTAGAGACAAAAATCAACCAAACCCACAACCATGTAATATTTCAAATTAAGATTTTGTTCAGTGTGTGTGTGTGTGTGTGTGTGTGTGTGTGAAGCTAATTTGAAGTCCAGTTTATTTGATGGAGTAATATTTGTTCTCTACAATTTTTTGGATTTGTGTTCAACATTGGGCAAGAACTGGCAGGATTGCGATGTCTGTTTTTCTTGTGTTGTAGTGCTGGTGGGATATATTAGAATTCAGATATGCAGGGGACATGAGAAGTAACTAAATAGTTCTCTGTTTATAAAGGAATTTTGGGAGCTGGGGCAAATGACTGGCAGGATCCATGTGCTGAATAAGTTTTAATGTGTTTCTGCTGTGTCGGACTATCTTAATATCAGTATTCTTTCTTTTAGAAGGAATTTGGCTAAACTTGCTTTCTATGCAGGCAGTAGAATCAGGGTACTGAGGCCAATAATTGACTTGGTGGTGGCAAATGAGCAGGTCCCACTGAGAAGGGGCTGGCAACTGGGGGTGCAGAGAGAACAGGTGGGTTCCAGAGTGTAAACTATGGATTCTCATTACTGACTTTATAATTGGAAGAGTCTGCCCTAGTTCTCCACATTTCACTTTATCAATAGTATTTTGCAGGCATCAGCTGCAGCCCAGATTACTGCTAGCATTGGTTTGTTCTTCTGGACATACAGGATCAATTTTTGTTTTGTTGCTCATGATGCTTTAATTTCAGCCATGAGAAGGAGTCTGCATATTGCTTCATCACTTAAATAACTCTTTGTTGGGGGAACATACTAAAAAGAATGACACAGAATGTTCCTTGGAAACAATGGAGGCAATAGGAATGCCAATGAGAAAGGACTGGGTGGCTTGACTGGAAGGAGCCCATGAGTGGAATAAGAAGAGGCTGAGTTGGATGAAAAGGAGGAGATCATGGGAAGAGGGAATGTAGTGAGAAGAGAGCAGCTGGAATGGCAAGGGATTAGGTACAATTAGAGGGAGAGATCATAGAGAGCAGGTAGAATGAAAAGTGCCTGAGTGGAATGACAGAGAAGATGGGGGAGTGTGTGAATTACAAGTGGCAGGATAGAATGACATGAAGAGGGACATCGAGAGTCAGTGGAATGAGGATGATGAGGTCATGGGGAGCATGTCAAACAATGAGGGCTTGGGTGGAATGACAGCAAGGAGTTTATGAGGAGAGGGTGGAATGACAATGAGAGGACAACGATGAGCTGTAGTGGAATGTAAATAAGGTGGAGTGAGGTGGAGTGACAACTGGAAATCCTTTCCCCTTGAAATCATGTGTACAAATGCACCATATTACCTACTTCCAGTCTTTCTTTTTCTTCTCACACTGAAGGCAACATCATGCTGCTACATTCTGGCCTACTATTGTCTGCCTCCTGTTTATGGTTACAGTCTGGAAAATTAATCTGGTTCCACATTTTTCTCTAACATCCTTTCTAATGCCCGCTCTCTTTGTCATTCCACACAGTTTCTTGTCATTTCACTTGCCTTCCCATCTTGTCATTCCATCTTCTCCCCATGGGGAGCTGTCATCCCAACTTATTGTTTAACCAGTTCCCCATGTCCCTCTGTGTCCCATTGAGTCCCTCATCATTTTGCTACCTCCTCATGGCCTCAGTGTCATTCTAACAGTCTCTTATCATTTCACCTGTACCACTTTGTCCACACCACGTAATTCCACCCAGCCTCTTTTTATTCTACCCTTTCCCTGTACCCATTCCTTCCAGTCCATTGTCATCCCATCTGCTCCCCAGAGAACCCTTGCCATTCCAATCTCTTATGAATTCACCAAATTACTTAGCATTCCCATCACTCTCTGTTGTTCCATCCATTCTGCATACAATTCTACTCATTTCCCCACACAATCCCCTATCTTTCTATAACTCTTCTCTTTGCCATTCCACCATGGTCTTTATTATTCTACCCATTCCCAATCCCACAGAAAATACTCCTTGTAATTCCACTCAATCAATTTTTATTGCCTCTCTTTCTATTGCCCCCCCCCCCACTCCTTGTTAGTCTGCCCAACTGTGGATCATTCCACCTCTTCTCCAGGCAGTGTCTTGTGACATCACTCACTCTCAGGACCCACTCCTTGTCATTTAACTTACTTTGTTGTCATTCCACTTACTCCTCGTGGCTCCTTCAGTGCCAGTCCATTTGGTTCCTTGTCATCCCACCAGCTCCCCATAGACCTCTCCTCGTAATTCTGTTTAATCAGAGTTGCCCATTAAAGTCGATTGTCACACATCTCCATTCTTTGCAATTGGCATACCTGCTGCCTCTATTCTTTCCAGTGGGCATTTCATGTCATGTCCCTTCCTTGCTTCTTGGGCCCAACTTGCCTCGAATCTTTTCTGTAGCTAGTAATAACCCTGGAGAGGTCTGAGAGGCGGAACTCTGTAAACCCTCTGAGTAAGGAAGAGGGGGGGGGGAGAGCGCGCCCGGCAGCCTCAGCCGCAGCCGCAGCCCACTGTCACCACCAGCAGCAGAAGCAGCAGCAGCAGCAGCCGCCGCCTCCTCTTTCTCCTTAGCAGCAGCAGCAGCAGCGGAGGCAGCGCTCCGGGAGCCCTGCAGCAGCGTCTCCTCAGTTAGAGCGGAGGGGGGAGACGGAGGAGGCAGAGGTGCGGGCATCTGTGGCGAGGAGAAGGCTCGGGACTGACAGCGGAGGAGAAGCGCGAGCAGGAGGAGAGCGGGAAGGGGAGAAGCTCTCTCCAGAGGCGGCGGAAGCAAGCGGCATGCGGCTGTCAGGGGGCAGCGGGCTTGGCTCAGGAGAGAGATGGGGACCTGCCATCTGACAATGCCTGGGTGAGAAGGGGAGAAGAAGCCGCCAACCACCTCCACAGTCCCCACCAGCACCAACCCCAACACCTCCTCCTCTCTCTGCATTACCGCGCGCAGCGCCTCTCTGTTGGATGGATTGGGCTGGCTAGTGCGGGGAAACCGAGCCAGAGCCACCTGCCACCCCCAACACCATTTCCGTAGGGAGAGTCAGGAGAAGACGACGAAGGAGGAGAAAGAAAAGGAAGAAAAGAGAGAGAGGGAGAGTGGGAGAGAGCGAGGCAGGCAAGCAAATCCCCCCCAAGCCTTCAAGTCAATGCCTATTGTGGTGACACTGGCAAAGGAGCCCTCACGGTGGAGTCGGCCAGGGCTGCGCGTTCCCAAAATATGACCAGGGGTGCTTGGATGTGCAGTCGGCAGTATGATGACGGCTTAAAAATCTGGTTTGCACCCCGGGAGAACGAGAAACCCTTCACTGATTCGGAGAGGGCTCAGAAATGGCGACTGTCCCTGGCATCGCTCTTGTTTTTCACAGTCCTGCTCTCCGATCACTTGTGGTTCTGCGCTGAGGCCAAACTCACCAGGACCCGCGACAAGGAACGGCAGCGGCGTGAGCGTCCAGAGCAGGAGCTACTCACTAGCATGGGGGAGCCCCCGCCTGCAGCACAGGCGGCACACAGACTCCTCTCCTCCTCATCTCCCACCCTCCCTCCCTCCGCCAGCAGTAGCAGCAACAGCAGCAGCAGAGGCAGCAAAAACAGTAACAATAACCACCACACCAATAACAATAAGGCTATTTTTCTAGGAAACTCTACCAAACCTTTGTGGCGCCTGGAGACTTGTTACCCTCAGCGCTCCTCATCTGGCCAGTGTTTCATCGTGGAGGATGCGGACACTGTGTGCCAGATGAGATGGAGTCCAGAGCAGCAGCAACAGCAGCAGCAGCAGTGGACAGGGAATTATAAAGCTCCTGGCTGGAACTTGACGGATTTGTACCTTTCCTTTTGTAATTCCTATACACTTTGGGAGTTGTTCGCCGGGTTGTCCAATCCGGACTCTTTGAACTGCAGTCTGGATGTGGTGCTGGACAGGGCTGGAGAGAAGTCCAGCGCCTGCAACCAATGCGTCCTGGCTTACCAACGCTACGACCAGCACGCTCAGGAGAAATACGAAGAGTTTGAGCTTATGCTTCAGAAATATTTACAATCGGATGAGTACTCGGTGAACTCGTGTCCTGAGGATTGTAAGGTAGGAGCCCTGCTGTGTTATATTTCTCTGTCTTGGCTCAACTGGCTTTTGTTTCTTTTTTCTTTTTAAAATCTATACTCTGGTGGTGATGATGGTGATAATAATTGTGTTGATTATCGGCGGTGCGGAATCTTCTTGTGGAAACGGATGCCGGTTCCTTATTTGTGCATTGCGAAAGAGGAAAAGAAAAGTGATCCTTGGTCCTCTGGGAGTGCAGAGCTGGATTCCCCCTACTCATGAATATGCGATTGACTCAAACTCTGCTGCCTGCTTCCGTAGGGTTTGGATGCGGCTTGACAGAGAGGTAGCAATAGGGGCTGCAGCATGCCAATGAAAAACAGCTAATACAGCAGTGGAAACAAGGGGTGTGCGAGAGGGCTTTCAGAGATTATTGGCGATCTGGAGCCTACGCGGGAAGTCGGTTGCTTCACAGTACCAGAGGAGTTGTTACTTGGCATTTGGGAACACACTGCTGTGAAAGCATCAATTTCCTTGTCTGCAAGGCAACTTTCTGGGCGCATACCTGAATGGGTCTGTTGCATAACGTGATTGTGACTCTTTAACTTTCAAGAGAAGTTTCTTTGCTTGCCTTGGGACTTTTGTGTTCATGGCTGTTCTGTCATAGGAGAACTGTGATCCGCAAGTTGCCTTGTGTTAGCTTCCAGTGGCAGAATGAATTCTCTCCAGGATCTCTGAAGGACAAATGTTTTGGTAATTTTCCATAACATTGTGAATGCTAATCTGTTTTTCAGACAATGGTTCTTAGACAATGGTTTTTCTAGACTGGCAAGGCTTGGGCTTTTGCTGATGTAGGACTGAAGATTGTGCTAACAAGTTCCTATAGGGAAGAAGGAAGTGCCAGTTTGAGTTTACCACCTTGGTGTGTGCATTTATCTGTCTCTTAGGTCTGCTCTACAAATTCTGTGGAGTAGGGAATAGTTCAAGGACTAAAGTGCATGTAAACAGAGACTGCAGTGACCTTTGGTAAGGAAGCAATGATGACAGAATTTCAATAAGCCTCATCGTTGTGTGGCTTTGTGTCTCACCTATGCTAATTCTGAGGGATTCATAGACAGATTATCTTTCTTCTTAAAGAACCAGGCATTGGCTCTTTAGTACCTGTTGCCTTCTCTCTGCTTTGCCAAAGAGTAGTTGGCCCACCCCCTCAGTGTGGGAAAACTCAGAGATAGGGGCTGTGTTTGGTGCTTACAATACAAGGGCCCACCCTTGTATTTGGCAAATATTTGGCATATTTGACACCTAATCCGTCTGAATGTCTTCTGCTCTAAGCTGGTTTCACTGAATTCTCTCGAATGCTTACTGTCCTGGTAAACTCAGCAAGTGCCCCTGCTTTGTGAACCACATCAGCTGAACGCCTTTGAACAGACGGCCTACATGGTGACCATATTTAATTAACAATGGGAACCTCATTCACTCTGTAAACACTTTCTGGCTTCAGCGAGGCTTTCTGAAACCTTCTGATAATAATAGCAAATGCCTCATAGAATCCAATTATGAGCAGTAAGTGTAACAGAACTTATTTATACACCCTCAAAGAGCAATCGTATATATCTACCACAGTACAATAATATTATCCTGTTATGAAAAATAACTGATATTTTCATCAAGTAAACATATATCTAGTGCAGGTTTTCTCATTAAGCTAATTAGGAATGAAATCCTCTCAAAAATCAGTTTTTCTTCTTGCATTTCCTGGAACATTTTAATAATGCATGTGTATATTCCTGCACTTCTTGGACTATAATAAAAATATCCTTTATCCTAATATTGGCTGATTTAAGCGTCAATAAAAAGGATTTTTTAAAACAACAACAACAACAACAACAACATTGTGTTAAAGACCAAGAGAGTGAGGGAATTATTGCCATTTCAGTAATTATATAACCTGGAACATGATCTACTGCTTTCTGCTATCAAATTATCAATATTTACGTTCTTACCATAATTGTGGCTAGTTTGATTGGGCCTTTTCTTCATTAAGATTTCCTGGGGGAAAGGAGTATTAGACTTGCAGTGGAATACTTATTGTAAATGTCACCTCCTAATGTCTCCTTACCTCTGACCCCTACACCAATGATGATGCAAAACCAAGAAATCATATTAAGCAGATAAAATAAAATAAAAGTATGCACAGAATATAATGATGTTTGATCATTCTTAGGAAGCAAAACAGGCAAGTACATATCCCCAAAATCTCTTGGAGTGGAAGCACCAGACTAACTTTCCAGTTTTCTTCTACAGTATATATGAAGTTTGGATTGTCTGGCAAAGAGAAGGCAACAGCTAAAAGGATGCTAGTCTGAGTTAGTATTGTCTTTTTGGAAGATATCACAAGAAAAAAGGTCAGGATGAAAACTCAGTTTGACAGATTGTTGCTCTCCATGGTGCTGAAAATGCAGAACTGGCATGCTCACTCATTATCAACAACACTGAAGTCAGTGCAGAAGTATAATGCCAATATATTGAGTGTCCTCTGCTTTTATGTTTTGGTTTTTTTAAAAAAATAAATTTTAATTATTTAAATTGTTATATATATTCTGAGAATATCTTAGCAGCCTAGAACTGGGTCCCCAGCTGAATAACTATATAACTGCTAGATTGTACAGTAATTTAAAATGTTTATGTTGGAAAAATGACTGTATAGAGATATAACAAGTTTATTTATTTATTTAAGTTGAAGAATATCACATTGCCATGTTGTGTAGATACGTTGTACACACTTGACTTTTCAAGTTAAAGCAGAAAATTGCTGTATTGATGATACTTAAGAATTATGGTTAAGGGTCAGACATTAATTGCCATCAGGCTAACAGGAGTTGGAATTTAACCTTAGGGTGGTGGCACCCTCCTTTTGACTGGTATTGAAAATATTGAATTTACTCAATCAACATGAATTGAAACATAGTGTATAAGTGCAATAACTAAAAAGTTTTAAGAAAGTATATTTTCACTGAAAAGTGGTTTACTATTCTGGGGCTGTAGCTCGAATTTGAGGAGAAAGGAGTATTTCACCCAGTTAACAATTAGTATTTGACTACAAAATTAATAAGACTTACTCTAAATACTATCCAGTATAACATTTACATAACCTTATATAAAAAATCATTAGAAAGCAGAAATTACTAACTCAGTTCTTCTGGAATTTCTTCCTTTGAACTATCGTTCAAAATTAATAATGGTAATAATAAGTAATAATGACCAAATATCCTGCATGGTTTTATCAGTTTACCTTTAAGACATACAAAGTTTATATTTCAGTCATTTTATTATACGGACTTTATGAGTTAGTGGTTTTTCCTGTCTACAATAGTAAACAAAGAGAATTATTTTAAATACATTATTTTGCATTATAGTAACACCTTTGCTCCACTGTTTGCCCCAGTTAGTAGAAATTTGTTAGAAAGTTAACAAAGTTTGCCCCAGTTAGTAGAAAGTCTTTTAAATATTATTATTTTACTTAATTTGAAAGAAATTATTTCTAATATCAGCAGGTTTTGGCTTTAAGTTTTACACATACCTGTACGTATGCATTCAATGCAGATTTGAATAGCTTCTGAAACTGAAGCTGTCAGAGTTCAGAATACTGTATTTAAGAGTGTCATATAAGTTTCATGCGTAGTTTCCTCTAGCTGGCATTTAGGTTGCACACAACAGTAGACTGATTTTGTTTTAATGGCAATGAAAATGGCTCATGACATTCATACTTCATCCCTGATTAGCTTTACATACAAATGGCTATGTGTAAGTTTGCTGTCTGTGTTCAATTTTGTGTCTTGCTCTGGTGATCACATACTATTAAGTCAGGGATGGGGAACCTTTTCTGTCCTGGGGGTCACACTGAATATTAGTACGAGCTCCGAGGGCCACATAGAGGTTGGGAGTGGGAGTGCTTCACAGGTTTATTCAAGAAAAGAAGAGCCAAGATCATGGATCTCTGCCCTGGATCTGTCCCCTACCCTTGTGTGCATGCCCTCCTCTCTGCTCCATTATCATGAGCTGAGTTTTTCAGTGCTTGGGGGTAGAGAATAGATCCAGGGGCCAGATCCAGAAACTGAAAGGGGGCCACATAAAAACTTGCTGTGGGCCACATTTGGTTGCCACATGAGGTTCCCCACCCCTGTATTAAGTAAACAAGAAATAAAGGAAGGAAATTATACTTTTAAATGGACCTAAATATGTGGCCATATCCTGAGTTTATGCAAACTGGTGTATGTCTTACGGCATCAGCAGAGAGATGCTGATTTACACCAACTGAAAAAGCATCACTTACATTTTAAGCTTTTGGGTTTTGCCAGTTTTGGAAATTTTTGCAAACTTTTAAAAGTAATGTTTTACACTCGGTGAAATGATGATGTTTGTGATACTTAGCATCTCCATACTTAATACTATTCACAATTGCTTTTCTGGAAAGAAGGATTCTGGTTGTTTCTGAAATATGAATTGGGTCAAATCAAATGTACAGGTTTTAAAAATTTGGGTGTTAGTGATACAAAATATTATCTCCATGAAAATTTATTGAGTTTTACAATTTTCTTTGCAAACATATTTATTAGTGCTTGTACTTTGAGAGCAAAATCTGAGTTAGCATCTTTAGAGCTATCTTATTTCACATTCTAAGAAGCTACAGATACAAACTTATTGGAATAACCTATTGTCCTTTTTCATGCTGTAATGTTACTCTTCTTTTCATCTATGTCCAAGTATTAGAATACTAGGATCTCATTGTTTTAATTTTATGCTAACTGTCAGAATAGAGACAATAATGTAATTAATAGGAATAATAATGATATGATAGATCAGTGTTCTACTTTGTAGTTAAAGTAAAAGGGCCAAACCCTAATATCCTTATTCATATCATAAGCATGCAAAACACTAACATAAAAAGTTGCCTGAGTAAGGCCAGCTGTTGTTTTCCTATAGCTTCTACCAATAATGTATGGATTAAAAGTATTCTTTGTTTATATTCGTTCAAGGAAACTGACATACCAGCCACAATGTTATTCTTCAGTATGGGTAAAAACAAACATGCAGGCTTTGCTGAGCCTCTCTGGCCTGGAAAACTGCGGCCGCCACTCCTCAGGTCAGCGAGCAGCATGAAACAAGTGTGCCTGTGACCTGGGCGGCCGGAAAGCCGTCCCCCACCCTCCCTGGAAAATAACAAACATGCAGGCAGCCAGCCCTGCACCTGCCCTGCTCCTAGCCCCCTGCTATGACTGTGCATGGCCTTGGTGACCCCTGCCCTAAGGTGGGGATAGTGGGGTCAAACTAAGGTGCTGGCCTGTGTTGGCCCACATTGCCTGCATGGGCAGCCCTTGGTCTGGGCTATGCCTTGGAAGTTTTCCTGAGGATGCAGCCCAGGCTAGCCATCTACCCAACCTGGGGTAGTCCTGGGCCAACATCTGGTGGCACGGGACTACATGTGTGGGTGAGTCCTGTGCCACAGCAGGCCAGCGGTGGCCAGCGTCACATTTGTTTTTACCCTATGTGTTCAAGCCAAAGTCCAAAGAAGTCTATGCAACTCTCTTCATTAGCATAAATAGACTTTGGTCTAAGTATTACTTTACAGGCCATAGTATTAAAGAATGTTTGTTGAAGGCCTGATCCAAAGATCTTTGAAGTCAGTTAGGTGAATTCTCGGTTGACTTGAATTGGTATTGAACAAGATGATTAAGATGCATAAGGCAAATGTATTGTGAATACAAAAGAATATTTAATAAGTTTAGATGACTAATTTTAGATTATTTCTGCTTGAAATAGGTACAAAAGATTAATTCTGAAGTATTACAATTTACAGTAAAAATCATTTTTGTAATTCATACTATTTACAAAACGTATAGAATTCAGATAATTGTACAAATAGGTTTGTGCTCAAGCTCATTTGATATTGTGAATATAAGAAGCAGAACTGAAGTTTCTGGAAAATAGCTTGTAAATTTATGTACTGTTTAAAGTCTTACAGTACACTCCTTACCTATTAATCAGTGGGGCCAATCCCATGCCATGCAGACCAGCACGTGCAGCACATGTGGCATGCAGCATGTGTGGTGCACATGCATGTACGTACATGTAAGGCCCAGGGCCTGTAGAATGCGTGCAAACTGTGCGGTTGCACATGCGTATATACAGCTGTGTGCATAGGGCATGCGCCACTGTACCTATCATAGTTCATTACCACTTCATTATAATTAAAAGCCTGATACTGATGCCACTAATGTCAGTGTCAACACTTATACTTACATCAGTAAGGGCATTTTCAGAAAAGACACTCTCCACCCACTACCCTCCCACCACCCACCCACTATGCATGTTTCAGGGCTGCAGTGTTGCCCTGTCGGGGCATTGTAACGTGTATAGTGGGTGGGGAGTGTCTTGTCTGAAAACGCCCTAAGAGTCTTTTAACCCTGCTCCATAAGGTACAATAGCACATGCCCAATATTAAGTGTGTGTGTTATCCAATGGGACTACTCATGTGTTTCAAGCTAAATTATTGTTTTAAACACATTGAAGCTTAACACTTTGTAGTACAAGCCCTTGAAGAAGAAAATTTCTATAATCACTAGTCCAGTCTAGTCCAGCCTAAAGGTTATCAGCAGTTGCCACTACACATAGCCCTTTATGGGAGATGTTAGAATAATATACCTACAGATCCCATGGTCTCTGTGTTCAAACTTTCCTAATGCAGGGCTAGTTTAGAGACTACAGAGATGCCCCTTGCACAGTGCAGAGGGAATATAGAAGCCAGTCAAAAAAACGATCAAAAGTTAAATATATTTCTATTATTTAACATACCTAAAAGTCACTTAAGGCAAATCTTGCAGTACTTAGTTAGACTAAATGAACCCAGAGATAAAAGAAAGGATGGGGATGTTAAGTCTGAGGTTAAGTCCAAATCCACCAATTTGGACTTCAGCATTTGTTAGAGGAAATGTAAACTTGCAACTGAGAAATTCATATGAGACCAGTGTTAATATGAGCAAGTGTAATGCTTAGAGCATTAACAATATAAAAAATGTAACATTTAAGTGATCTGCTGATTCGAGAATGGCGTGCTGTTTTGGATCTTGTCACCTTGGTTACAAAGAAGGAGAGACACGTTTTCAGAAGAATGAGAGATTAGCTACATAATAAAATATATAAAAGTCACAGTCACCCATACAAATTCTACAAAATGGACCCATAAATGTGCATGCCATAAAACATACTTACTCCTAGGTAGGATATATTCAGGGATCAAGACCTTCATTGCATCGCTTGTGTCTTTAAAAGTCCCACTATAACCAGTGGATAGAGATAATGCAAAATCAAATGCACACTCTGTGTGTTAGATTTCCAAGTATATGTGTATGCTGCTGCTTTCTGCTGTCTTATTTTTTTCCTCATCTCACTTCTATTTTGAATCCCATGGTACATATGGAACAGGATTCTCTAAACATTTTTGTTCACAATGTTTCCTCTGTGCAACTTCATTGAAGTTTGGATTTTCCCTCTCTTTCATCCCCCTTACAAAAATGATAAGGTGTCAGACATGACATCAGGAGTTAAACCAGAACTAATTCCTGGGAAGGTTTTTCCATTCCATATCACCTGAAGCCAAAAGAAACATGCAGTGTTCAGTATGCAGCTCCTAATTCTGTGAAAAACTGCGGAGTCCTTACCATGGACGGGAACTTCCATCTTGTCTGGGGGGAAAGGATTATGTAAAAAAGTTTATTTTCTCCTACAGAATTATCATTCCTATTCCTTGAAGTACTGAGTAGTATGTCGTCCCATACATTTAAAAAGTCTTTCAGGCTCGCTGAATTAAAAGACATTTTTAAAGTCTTTCAGGCTCGCTGAATGTCGTTTAGTTGCTAGAAATGTATGTGTGTGTTACACACAAGGAACAGATAGAGAAAATATATAAGACTGATATGATGGTAAAACATTTTTTTATAAAAGGATATTGAAAACTCAAAAATCATATTCTTAAGTACAATATTTACTTCTTATTTTGATACTAATACCAGATCACTGATAATAAGGTAACATTTGTATTAGAAGGCTGGTGTGTGTGTGTGTGTGTGTTTGCGTGCACGTGCACATACATGTGTGCGCGTTAATCTTTATGCAGACTGATGGGGTGGGGCTGCTTATACACCCTAGTATTTGCAGCTCTGCTGGTCCAGCATAATGACATCAGGCTCCTCATGTACTGTTCTATGGAATGTGCTCTCTCTTCTCAATTAACTCTAGAAAGATAATGTGTGAAGACAGCAGTTGCTCCAATCTGTGTGACAGATATTTGTACATGAATAAATGTGTTAGATTACTGTATTACATGAATGATAAAAAGCATATGGAAGAAAAATCTTCTCTCCAAAGTTGAAAACTGCATCCCTATATGTTTGGGTGTTTAGATTCAGCCATTAAAACAGTCTGCCCCTCCTTTACGCCCTCTGTCCAGAAAATAGCAACTAGCGGTCACCTCCATGAAAAGATGAGTCAGCATTTGGGGTGCCTGATCTAGCATTTTTGGAGAAAGTATTTAACAGAGTCTTACTCCCAAAAGGTATTTTGAAGGAGGTGTGTGTGGAATTTTGGAGAGCAGTGGAATTTTGGTTGGACTTCCTTCTTCATAAAAGATATTTTGTGGAAGGTGCAAGCCGTTGCCAGATGTGCAGCCACATGAGATGTTACCCCACTTAGGGCAATGTTAACCTGTGATGCAGTGACTTGAATGCCCAGTGGCTGCCAGATGTTCACCTGGCTCTGTGGCAGGACAAGAAGCTAGCTACTACGTGATGCATTCTCAGAAAAAAGGTCTGGGGACGCAGTACATAGGAAGGTTGCCCAAAGTGGGTTAAAGGGCAACCTTCTGTGTGACTGTGCCATGCCAAGGCAGGGTCTATGAATCGGACCTGGAGGAGTGTGCTCCTCCCCTCACCTAAAAGCTGATCCTGAGGAAGAGCATGTGCCCTCTTCACCACCACCTAATAGCTAATCGGGGCAGGAGGCAGGGAAGGGCATGTGCGCCCTTTTCAGACCCCGCTCCCCTGCAATTAGCTGTTAGGGAAGAGGGCATAAACTCTTCTCAGTCTCCCTGCTCCCCAATCCACATGCCTAACAACTGATCACAGGAGGAGGGGGCTGAGAAGAGAGCACACACTCCTCCCACCTGCCAAATAGGTGATCAGGGAGAGGTGGCCTGTGAGAAGCATGTACATCCTTTCCAGGCCCCCCAATCAGCTTATGGGTGTGTGGATCAGGGGCAAGGGGGCCTGGGAAGAAGGTGCATGCTCCTCTCCCCCAATCCACCTGCCTGATAGCTGATCGGGAGAGGAGAAGCCCAGATAAGTGAACATGCCTCCTGCTCCTGGCCCCAACAAACAGCTGATTGGGGGATATTAGGGGAAGAGGGCCCCAGAGGAGCATGTGTGTGCCCCTCTCACCAGTCTGATCTTCCCCAATCAGCTGTTTGTTGGGGTGGGTAGAGGGGTATTCGGTTCTCTGGGGCCCTCCAGTCTCCCCCAATCAGCTGTTTGTCAGGATGAGGAGAGGGGTGTACAGGCTCCTCCTGAGATCAACTGTTAGGTAGGGGGAGGAGCGCACACCTTCCTTCAGCCCCAACATTTGCCTAGCGGCAGCGGGCCCAATCCTATAGCACAGCAGGAATCGGAGCCTCCAGTCCTGTGTGGACGGCTCCTAGGCCCATCCCAAGGTGTAGAGGAGTTGGTGATGACTGCAGGGGCGTGGACTGTGTGGCCAGCTCTCCTCGCAGGCCCAAAGTATGGTGGCTGTACTTACCCACCACAGAGTGTGTAGGGGAGCATGCCCACCCCAGCTCATGTGGATAAACCCAATTAATTTTCTCTCCTTATCTGCAATCATGTCTGAGGATGGTATCATATCTAGTTACTGTCCCCACTAATATTCTTACTCAAAAAATGTGTGGCTTGTGTATATTTAGAGAAATACCTATTTAGTTTAGTGATTAAAATAAGGTTTTACTAGGAGTGTGCATTTGTTTTCATTTTTCTGGTATTAATTAATACATGGATCAGCTCCCTTCAGATCTGACTCAGCCCTCAATGGGGTATCCCTCTTTGGTCACCTTTAACCTTAGAGATTCCTGAGCACAGAAATCACTACATTTGGTTTGTCTGAGTTTGAAAACCCAGAATTTCCCCAAACTGTGTCAGGCAAATGTTAGGAATTCACTCAAATTCACTTGGCTCAGTTAAAAGGAATTTAGTGTGTAATTTATGAATAAAACATGCAATGTTAGATCATACTCCCAGTACAGTATATCAAATAAATATAACCAATAACGCAGATCTACCTGAACTATGATTTCCTAACTATTCTCTTACACTAACCAGAGTCAAAAAAATATCTCAGTCCATTCTCAGCTGTGATGGTAAAGCTGGGCACAAATCTTGGACATTTCAAAGAATCAAGTTCCTTACTCCATACTGTGTGCTCCCAGACTTCTCTGGCTGTTAGCTAGGGATGTGTGAACAGAACGCAGTTCAGATGTTCGGCCGTTCGGTCGTTCGATTCAGGAACCGAGTTCGGGTTCAGTCGTTCAGTTTGGGAGCTGAGTTTGGGTTCGGTCGTTCAGTTCGGCGGAGTTCGGTTCAGCCAAACATTCAGAAATCGGTAGTGATATTGATAGCGGTGCCGATATTGATACTGATTTTGAAGATTTTATTTTTGGTATCGGTATCGTTTGGCCCTGAGATACTAATAAGTTTGTTATTTTTATGTCTTGTTATATTGTTAATGTTTGTCTTTTAAAAAGTTATTATAAAAGTTATTATAAAAGTTATATCTGTTACCAGCTGAGTTTGACCTGTCCAATCTTTTATCTCTCTGTGCTGCCTTACGGGCAGCAGACTGGCCTCTCCTACTTCCCTTCTTGATGTCTTCCAACCCAAAGAATGCACACAAAGATTTTATATATATATATATATAAATATATATATATATTTTAAATTCAATTTTTAACTAATATTATATATTAGGGGTGGGAAACCGGTAGAATCCGGTATCCGATAATGCCGGTATCGGGCGTACCGGCATTATCGGATTCGGCCCGGTAATCCGGCCCCCGGTACCGGATTTCAGTGTACCGGTTTTTTGACATTGCAGCCATTTTTAAATGGCTGCAATGTCAAAAAATTTAAAGCCCCAGGAAAACTGTTTAAAAAAAAAAAAACCTCCCCGAGTCCAGGCTGCGCGGGTGGAAGGGGGGACACCCCCCACCCACCCTGCCCAGCCTGGCTTTTTGTTGTAAAAA
>QEPC01010071.1:1330853-1352788 GCA_003113815.1 Sphenodon punctatus | reverse complement strand
GAACATCTGACGGCCGCCAAACAGACGTTCAAGCCACAGTGACCATAGGTGGGTATTCACCGTGGTTCACTGTGATCTCATAACATCTGAAAATACCCAATGATGCAGTTTTCCTACCTGCATACTAGGGCTGATCTGAAGCTCCACGTGTGCATGTGCACGCGAATCATGCACACCCCCATTATGGGGACATTGTGGTGCAGCTTGCATGAGATCCCTGTACGCAGAGTGTGCAGGGTGGTTTGGGATCGCAGCCAGAATATGTCAGAATTTGACCCTACGTTACAAAGGACTTACAAAAGAGTGTCCATATAATATAGTAGATTTAAAAACCCTGAACCATATAATATAATCTCTCAGCCACAATTATATGGCTGAGATTCCAGGAGTATAGCTTAAAGGTGGAAGCAGTAATGCCTTTCTTCTTTGCGTTCCCAAGTATGCTTACAAAATTACCTGTATTCAGGGACCTGTGTTCACTGCATTTTCCACATTGGTGGCAATGGGGAAAACGCAATGAACACGGGTCGCTGCTCAATTAAAAGCTAAGTTTAGCAATGGTGATATGGTGTATTATTAGAGTTCAGGCAAAGATAATTAGAATATCATATCCAAATTTAAAGCTGATGAATGCCAAAGCTGTAAATTTATTTTGCAACCTGTCTGTATAACAATGCTGAAACTTAACTCCCAAAAAGCTTTGGGAAATGCAGAATTTGAGACTCATTTACGTGACAATGGTGTGGGAAAGTGTATTGCATACTAATCCACCTATAAGACAAACATTGCTATATTTTTTATCTAAACACAGAAGGCCATATTCTCTTCTAGGTTAAATCGATGTGAATCAGAAATAATTCTATTGTTATAAATGAAGTCACTCTAGTGGAAAGACTGGTGCAAAGGAGAGCAGGAATAGACCCACAATATAGATTATTAAACCCTTACATGTGAAATGTAAGGAGCGGGTTTTACTGATTGAAATTGCTCTATGAACCTTGCTACAGAAAGCAACACAAAACGATGTTTAAAATGCTATTTCCTGTCTTTGACTGATGATAATGATTTACTGTTGTCAGACTAATGCTGTTCCCATTCTTTTCTTCTGTGTGGTGTTGATCTTACTTTTTTATTCTATTGGATTTTTTGACATATCATGGCAAGATATGATGCACCTAATTTGCTAAAGATATGAGAAAGGAAAAAAAAAAATCACAGGGAAAGCTCAACAGAATTAATTTGCCTCTCCCAAACAATGGCATAGGCAATGGGCATACCTCTCAACTGTCCCGGATTGGGCAGGACAGCATGGGATGCAGCTGTTTTTAGCTGCTGTCCCGTCTGCCCCACCCAGAGCTTTAAATGTCCCGAATTTGCGACGGCTCAGCCTGCCCTGAGCCTCTCCTGAGTCCGCGTCTGCCTCCGAGTGCCCTGCCCTCTGCAGTGCCCTCCCCCCCTTGCAGGCAGTCTTCATGGAGGATGCTGGAGCGGAGGAGTGGCGGTTGCTCGTGGAGGCGGAGTCATGTTTGAGGGCACTGCGTGGCTGCGTGGCCATGCACCTGGCTTCCTGTGTGGTAGCTTCGTGGTGCTGGTTGAGTGTAGGGGCTGAGGCTGGGCTTTAGAGAAAAGCGGCCTGGGCAGCATTGTTTGTCCCCCGCTCCTGCTTGACAGAGACAAAGCTTGCTCCTCCTTACCCATGTAGTTCCATCCTCTGTGAAGAAGCCCCTGGAGCTGCTGTTTTTTATTGGGGGCTGGGGCCTCACTTAGTCTGGGGCCCAGGGGACTTTAAAGCTAACACACAGAAGAGGCCTGGGAGGACAAGGAGGCTGGAGGTGTGGCATGGGTTTGAGTTTGAGTTGATCTGGATGCTGTGTAGTTCTGAGTCCTGACCTTGGAAATCGTGACTAGAGACTCTGGCATGTATCTTTTATTTCAGGGGGCAAGGCTTGTCCAACCTTGTGCTCCATATAGAAGCGAGGACTTTTATTGTGACTCTGGCTGGCATTTACTTGTGCTCTGTATAGGAGTGAGGACTTTTATTGAAGGAAGTTTTTGCCAAGTAGACCCCCTCCCCCATCTCCACACTTGGCCAGATCTCTCTGGCCCACCCTGGGTGAGAGGAAGGGAGGTCTGGGGCAGCCACAGCTGGACACTGAGCAGCAGCACATCAGGAGGCACATCAGGAAGCCAAGCATTTGGGAGCCAAGCTGCCTACTCATCTCCACACACCTGCCTGCCCAGATCTCTCTGGGCCTGCCCGGGCAAGACACAGTGGCCAGAACAATGAGCAGCAGCAGCGTGGAAGCCCAAGTACTGGAGCCCAGCAGCTATCCACCTCCCATGGATCATGATGAGTGAGTGCACCTCCTCTTTTGTTATTAAGCTAAGGGGCAGGGCCATGCAGGGGTGGGTTGCTCTGCTGCTTTGTGTATGGAGTGGAGAGGTTTGAGGGTGGGTTGTGGGGTGGGGTATGGGTGAGAATAGTGTGTAGGCTGCTATTGGGGAATTTAGTTACTGTATTTATAAACTCCCTAACGACTTGTCACTCAGCCTGGGGGCAGGGACCCCCAGCCTAGGGGGTGGTAGAAGTAGACAAGGTTTGTCTGTAGATCCGTTGCACAGGGAGCAAACTGCATGTTTAAATTAAAGCCAATGTTTTTTAATGGACTGGACTGGAGCAGCCTGGCAGATCACCTTCCAACAGTAGATTATGATATTGCTTTTTAGTGTACTGAATGAGGAAAGTACTGCTGCTGCATCTGCACCTACTGCAGGAGAGAAAAGACAAGCCACAGATGTCAAAGAAGATGCTGGTAGTACCACACCATCACCACCAGTGAAGCAAATGAGGTATTCTTCATTCCAGAGCACCTGGCAGAAAGAATTTCCATGGGTCACTTTAAGCCGGCATGGGCAATTATTTGCCTTCTGCAGTGTCTGTGCATATGAATTCACTATGAGTCACGGAGGACGTTATGATTTGGTACGTCATGAAAAGACAGAAAAACATCAGAAGAATGTCAAGCCTGCCTCTGGTAAGAAAATGAATGGCTTCTTCAGTACAGCAAGCACCTCCAAAGTTACAGAGCCCAAAGTTGCATTTGTTTCAATGCTGGCAGAGAACAATGTATCATTTTCATGTGGAGAAAACCTCATAAAATTTATTTTAAAATTCTGCAAGGATCCAGAAGTTGTAAATAAAATGAGCTGTGGTGCTACAAAAGCCAGCTACATTGTAGAGATGTTTTAGGACCAAGTTATCATCATCATCATCATCATCATCATCATCATCATCATCATCATCATCATCATCATCATCAAATAAATAAGCATTTATATAGCGCCAGCGATGTACCTGGCACTTTACAGAAAATAAGATAGACACGGTCCCTGCCTGAGAGATTACAATCTAAAGACAGGGGGAGGGGAGGAAGAGACAAGGGATGCAACATTTATGAGGATGTGAGAACTCAGGTACATGTTCTTGCGTGGTTACAGTAAATTGGGAGTTTACAGATAACAGGTGGGGAATAATCCTGGGTGGGGATGATTAGCAGGAGTTAGGAAGGGCGGAGCAGAAGAGGTGGGTTTTGAGGAGGGACTTGAAGGTGTGGAGGGTGGAGGCAAGGCAGACGAGGGCAGGGAGGGAGTTCCAGGCGTGCGGGGCAGTGAGGGAGAAGGGACAAAGGTGGTTGGGGGAGCAGGGGAGGGTGAGGGAGGAGATGGAAGAGGAACGTAGTGCTCGAACAGGGGTTCGGAGGGAGATCAGGGCAGAGAGGTAGGGCGGAGCGAGGTTATGAAGGGCTTTGTAGGTGAAGACGAGGAGCTTGTGCAGAATACGCTCTGGAAGGGGGAGCCAGTGGAGAGAGGAGAGGAGAGGCTGCACATGGTCAAAGCAACGGGCTAGGTGGATGATCCTGGCAGCAGAGTTTTGAATGAAGATGAGGGAAGAAAGGTGAGAGCGGGGTGCCAGAAGGTCCCATTCTGTGTTTACTTAGGTGAGAGCACAGATATGGGTGACACAAAATGTTTGGCAATTTTAGTTGGCTACTTGGATGAGGGCATTCAGAAAAATGTGATTAGATTTTTGGACATGCTAGAATGTACTTCTGGCACCGGACAAGCAGTTTTTGACTGTCTTATGGACTCTTTCAGGAAATTCAATATACCACTTGGGAACCTTGTTGCTTATTCATCTGAGAATGCACCTTCAGTGACTGGAAAGAACAATTCTGTATGTCCAGGCTAAAACAAATCAGGTCCAATCTTGCATGGGATGTTTTTGCCACATAGCAGATCTTTGCAGTAAATCTGGAATCAAATGTCATTCACTTTCTGTTGAGGAGCTTATTTCTGATATCTACTGTCATTTTTCCTCAAGTTCCAAGAGACAGGAGCTACTAAAAGAATATGCCCTTTTTGTTGATCTAGAACCCTTAAAAATAATAAAGCATGTTCCCACAAGGTGGTTAAGCTTGCATAAGGTGATTAAACAGATAGTAGATATGTGGGATGCACTAATGGGTGAAAACAGACATGACACTAACCACCCTTTAACCACCCTTGGTGGTTATTTATGCATGTTGCAGGGCTGTATTTGATGCCCTATGCAGCCCTGAAACATGCATAAATGACCACCAAGGGTGGCTAAAGGGTGGTTAACATCATGTCTGTTTTCACCCAATGTCATATTTTTAAATTTTGTCTGTGGAAGAATCTCAGCCAGCCAGAGTAGAACTCATTTGTCAGCGGCAACAGAATAAAGAACGGAGGGCAATATTTCTCTTCCTGAAATATGCACTTGAGCCTCTCTGCCAATTCAATGTGAAGTTGCAGTCTCAAGAAACTGTGGGTATTTTCAGATGTTACGAGATCACAGTCAACCACAGTCAATTCTCTGTGGTGGTTGTGACCGCGTAACGTCTGATGGGGGGAATGGATGTTCCCCCCAGATGTTCACCACGGTCAATCGCGGCGGGGAATCACAGGGTGTTTTCAGACGCGACAAGGGGTATTTTCAGACGTTACGGGGCCGCTTGGCCCCGTACTGAAAACAACCCTGTCATTCCCTGCCGGGGTCACCCCGTCACGCCAGATCAGGGAGATCCCGGCGGGGAATGTGGGAGGGGGCGGGGCCGCGTGGCGCAACGTGCGGCCACACGGCCCTGACCCCTCCACGCACCCCGCCGCCCGCCCTCCAGGGAGACGGGCAGGCGGCGGGGCCGCTGCAGCCGCCGCGTCAGGCCGTGGCAGCCGGCCAGACGTGACTTTTTCTTGGTCCCCGCTGGGGATCTTTTTGACCACGCTTCCCGGGACATTCCCCCAGCTAGCCCGGGAAGCGTGGTTCAAATTGACCCCATGTGGGGATTCACCGTGGCGAACATCTGGCGGCCGCCAAACAGACGTTCGAGACATGGTGACCACAGGTGGGTATTCACCGTGGTTCACCGTGATCTCATAACGTCTGAAAATACCCAAGATCACAGTGAACCACGCTGAATACCTACCTATGGTCACTGTGCCCTGCACGTCTGTTCGGCGGCCGCCAGATGTTCGCCACGCTGAATACCCACATGGGGTCAATTTCAACCACGCTTCCCGGGCTACCGGCATGAAAATCGGCTGAAGCGTGGTGAAAGTGATTCCAGGCGGGCATAAAAAAAAAGTAACGTCTGGTCGGCTATCACGGCCCGGAATCCCCGGTGGGATTCCGGGCCGTGGTGAACTCGGCCAGACGCTGCGGTGGCATTGGCCTCGCCGCCCGCCCGTCCCCCTGGAGGGTGGGCGGCAAGGCGGCGTGGAGGGGGTGGGGCCATGCGGCTGCACATTGCACCGTGCGGCCCCGCCCCCTCCCTGATTCCCCGCCGGGATCCCCGGCACGTCTGTTTTTCTGTGCCTGGGTGATCCCGACGGGGAATCTCTGGGTTGTTCTCGGGACGGGGCGAAGCTGCCCCATCACGTCTGAAAACACCCACATTCACCACGTGATTGGCTGAATCGGCGGGGCCGGCGGTGATTGCAAGGTGAAGGCAATTCCCCGCTGCGATGAACTGAGCTGTCACGTCTGGACGGCGGCCACGGCCCGGAATCCCCACAGGGATTCCAGGCCGTGGTCAATTCGGGCGGACGCTGCGGCCACATTTGCCGTGGCGCCCGCCCGTCTCCACGGAGGGCAGGCACCAGGGGAGCATGGGGGGGGGCATGCGGTTGCACGTTGCGCCGCATGGCCCCGCCCCCTCCCCGATTCCCCGCCAGGAGCCCCCGGCATGTCTGTTAGGCCATGATGCGGTGGCCCCGGTGGGGGATTGGTTCTGTGACGGGGTCAATTGGCCCCGTCACGTCTGAAAATACCCTCAGGGTATTTTCAGATGTTACGAGATCACAGTGAACCACGGTCAATACCCTCATGGGGCCAAAGCACCCTGAATGTCTGTTAGGCGGCCGCCAGATGTTCACCATGGTCGATTCCCACATGGGGTCAATTTCAACCACGCTTCCGGGGCTCCCCGCCGGACAAACGGCGCAAGCGTGGTCAAAGAGATTCCCAGTGGGAACCAACAAAAAGTAACGTCTGGCCGGCAACCACGGCTCGGAATCCCCGGTGGGATTCCAGGCTGTGGTCAAATCAGCCGGGCACTGTGGCCGCATTGGCCGCGGCACCCACCCATCTCCCCAGAGGGCAGGAGGCGTGGGAGCATGGGGGGATGGGGTCGTGCGGCCGCACGTTGCGCTGTGCAGCCCCGCCCCCTCCCCGATTCCCCGCCGGGATCTGCCGTCTGTTGGATGTGCCAGAGTGATCCCGGTGGGGAATCATTTGGGTGATTCCGGGATGGGGCGAATGCCGCCCCGTCTTGTCTGAAATCACCCTCAGACGCTGACCCTGCACAATGATCTCCATGGGATCGTAAAACTGTTTTCTGCAAGGTGGTTGAAGCCAGAAGCTGTGGTGAACTTGTCAGGCAACATGACTGCAAAGTCTTGGATTGTGAAGAAAACTTTCTGGATGAGGTACGTGTAGATCCAGAAGTTGAGGCTTACATCAGGGAGCATGAAGATGCCATAGGTGGCACTGCAGCTGAAATGAACATATGCAAAAAAGCTGCTTCGTTTTGTAGTGCAGTACTGGCAAAAATGATTTAAAAGCTTTCCTTGCAAGATCAACTGTTAAAAAATGCAGCAATGATTCTTGACCCCACATCAAAGCTGAAGATATCAACGAAACTGGTGTCTGACCTGGTAGCCACCTTGGGCATTGCAAACACTGTTGCAGAAAGCAGTCAGTTGCTTGACCAGTTTTCCATTTACAAGATACACATGATCTTCAGCAAGAGCCAGTACAGGTAGCAAGATTCTGGGATGCTGTGTTGCGAAGGCTACATGCAGGTGACCAAGACATAAAGCTATTGAAAAGACTGATAATGGGTGTCTTGTGCTTGCCACATTCAAATGCTGAACCTGAATGTGCTTTCAGCGCAGTCAGGAAAGTGAAAACAGAGCTGAGACAAAGCCTCAGCATAAAAACCCTAACTTCACTCATTTCTATAAAGATGAATAAAGATCATCAGTTTTTTGAAATACATCAGCAGCCCAAGGAACTGCTTGAACTGGCAAAAAAGTCACTACAAGTACAATAAACACCACTGTCAGGCTCAGCAATAGTGTGTTGTGACCTGAGTGACTGTTGTTTGAAGGAGCTGTGGTTTCTCTGTGAAGACGCCCCTGGAATTGGAGCTGCTGAGCCTGAGACACTAAACAGTAGTACATCAGGAAACCTGCTGCCTGAGCAAATTTGGGAGCCAAGTAGCCCACCCATCTCCACACCTCTCCAGATCTGCACACATGTGAGAAAAGAGATCTTGTGGGCACAATGAGCAGCAGCAGAGTGGAATAATTTAAAAGTTGGTGTAGTGGTTTTTGAGGCTTCTGGAACCATTCCTTGCAGAATTTTAAAATAAATTTGATGAGGTTTCTGAGGGCTGTTGTGGATTCTCTCCCAGGCTGGGACTTTGGGGTTGTTGTGTTTTGAACTCTCTCCCCTTGAACTTTGGGGACTCGCTGCTCAGGCAGCTGTTGTGAACTCTCTCCCTGGATTTGCGGCTGTTGTGATGTGAACTCTCTCCACTTGGATTTTTCAGGGCTGTTGTGAACTCTTTGCTTGCCCTTTGGAGAGTGCATAAATAACTTTCTGTAATGTTAATGTACCTCCCCCCACCCCAATTAATTTTGAGGATTTTTCTCAGAGTCAAATGTATATACTGATTATAGCAGAGTGAAAATTTACATAAATGCATGTAAATTAGCATATACAAATTGTATGCAAATGATGTCCGGATTTGAAACATACTTGGACAAGCTGGGCAATTCTAAGCTTCGTAGGTGGTACACCTTGCTGCGTTTCCAGCTCCTTTCAACTGCGGTAGTGGAGGGCAGGCACAACCAGGTGCCTTCTCTATTAAGAAATTGTTCTTGCCAGCTACAAGAAATAGAAACTACTGAGCACCTTCTCTTGTGATGCCCTCACTCTGCTACTCTAAGGCTAGCTTGGTTAGCCCCTCTGTTAAAGAAACCAATGGAGTTAAATTCTGAAGGCTGTTACGCCCATTTATTGGTTTCACAGGAAAGAGAAGAACTGCTGGCAATTTCAACCTATGTGATGCTGGTTGACAAACGAAGGAGGGAGATAATGATAAACTGAAGAGTTAATCTCTAAGCCAATTTTCCCTGAATAGCCAGTGGGGGTCGCAATCCCGAACCCCTATGTTTTCATAGGTAATGCTTCCCTGATAGCCCTATACGGGCGAGACCAGATTCTACAACATTAAGCCTTGGTACTATTATATATATATATACACAGGGGATAAGTCTGTTGCTGTAGTTCCCTTAGAAGAGTACGTTATTCAGTTTATTTTAGTATTTTATGCACTGCCTCGCTTATAGAGAATGGGCTCGAATTTTTGAAATTCGGAAAGATGTTTTACCAATTTTATTAGTGTATTATATTGTAATCATTGTATTGTAGTGGTCATTATTTATTTTCTGATTTTTGACATATTTTTGGTGGCTATGGCGAAAGCTAGCTGAAATAAAAATCTAATCTAATCTTGTCCCTCTTTCTGAGTCTTAGTGCCCCTCTTTGCTGAGTCCAGGGGTTGAGAGGTATGGGCATAGGCTATATGCTAGGGTTATCAGACCGGGTGTCTTTATAAATAATGCTTACCACTGCTTGTAAGATTTTTAGTATGCTTGAGTATATGATTGTCCTATTTTGTAATCTATGTAGCACGAGTCTCTTTCTAGCACTTGTAGCTAACTTTCTAACTAGTAGGAATTTAGTAAAGGTATTTCAGTCACACAGGAGTTAATCTTCAGTGGTCACTATCTTGATACATGAAATGTAGCTATCTTATTAACTGGAATGTAACTGGAGACTGATAACTGGAACGTGCTAAGTGGGATGTTCGTAACTATCGTCTTATTGTTGGAATCTGTCCAGGATTCTGCTGATGTTTCTGGACTCCCCTGCCTAAGCTTGAACAGGCTTTTCCTTGATTAGTCTAATTGGACTCTGCCTCAAGGGTTCCTCTTTGCAGAGATCAACATGGCTAGTAACTATCTTATTTCTATCTTATACTTTGCTTCTTTCTGTAACTCTGTTTTCAGTTTGACTTGGTAAAGAAATATTCTTTGGTAAAGAAATACTCTTTGCTGTAATGTACTATTTTATATCTTTGTCTTATTAAGTAAAACGTAGAAACTTTAATTTGAGTTTCTGACTTTATTTTAGTAAGAAGAGGCAGGAAATCTCTCTCCTAGTCAAACCGTTAGTTACAAAAGGATGTAAGGAAAAAGATCCTGTTTTTATGTCCAAATTTCCCCACGGCCAGATTGTTTACACATTCTAGCCACCTAACACTGGGGGAAGGGTTATGCACTCAAATCCCGAAGTTAACCATGGAGTGAACACAAGTTTGCTGGGGTATGCTGTCCACAATAAATCTGGGAACTCTTCAGCAACCCTGCACATTGGATGATAACATGATATAGAAACAATGAGTAAAACCACATGAGATGGGGCAGGCCCAATCCCCACCCTCACTTTGGGGCGGGCATTGCAGCCACCACAATTTGGGCCTGCAATGAGGGCAGGCCACATATCTCTCACACACACGCATGCACGCACCCACCGATGCACGCACGCACACCATGGACAGCACCAGCATCTCCATGCCATGGGTCAGACCAAGGAGCTGGCTGTACAGAGTTGGATGCCTGGACTCCTGCTTTGCTGCAGGATTGGGACCGCTGCCACAAGACAGCTCATGGGGGTGGGGAGGAGCAGTCAGGCTCCTTCCCCCTGCCCAACAGCTGATCACAGGGAGACAGAGGATCACAGGGGTCACAGGGAGACAGAGGAATGCACACTCTCCCTGATCAGCTGTTAGGCGGGTGGGAAGAGCATGCTCTTCCAGGCCCGATCCTCATACCTTGCCTTGTGGCAGGGCTGCATGGGTCTCACCACATGAGAGGCGACCTATTAACCCACTTTGGGCAATGTTACTGCACTGAGTCCCTGGATTTCTCTGGCAGACACAACTGAATATGCTGATGACACCCAGCTTTACCTCTCATTTTCAGCTGACTCAGGCCCCGCAGTCTCGTTGCTTACCCAATGTCTGGCAGCTGTGGGGAACTGGATGAGGGCGAGCCGCCTGAAGTTGAATCCTGACAACACGGAGGTGATGCTGGTGGGGTACTCGGGGAGGATAAGGACATTGCAGAGAAGCTGAATGAGTTCTTTGCATTGGTCTTCACTGCGGAGGATTTGGGGGAGGTACCCACACCAGATCCTTGCTTTGTGGGTGAGGAATTGGAAGAGCTGTTACATATCAATGTGACATTGGAGGATGTTCTAGGGAAAATTGACAAACTGAATACTAACAAGTCACCAGGGCCAGATGGCATTCACCCCAGAGTTCTGAAGGAACTCAAATATGAAATCACAGACCTACTGTTAGTAATTTGTAACCTGTCACTAAAATCTGCCACTGTACCCGAGGACTGGAGGGTGGCAAATGTAACCCCAATATTTAAAAAGGGATCCAGAGGCGATCCTGGAAACTACAGACCAGTAAGCTTGACATCTGTGCTGGGCAAAATGGTGGAAACCATCATTAAGGACAGAATTACAGGGCATGTTGACAAACATGGCTTAATGGGGAAGAGTCAACACGGATTTAGTAAAGGTAAGTCATGCCTCACTAACCTGTTGGAATTCTTTGAGGGTGTAAATAAGCATGTGGACAAGGGAGACCCAGTAGATATAGTGTACCTGGATTTCCAGAAAGCATTTGATAAGGTCCCTCATGAGAGACTCTTGAGAAAATTAAAAAGTCATGGGATAGGAGGTAGTGTCTTACTATGGATCAGAAACTGGTTAAAAGATAGAAAGCAAAGGGTAGGACTAAATGGTCAGTTTTCACAATGGAGAGATGTAAAAAGTGGTGTGCCTCAGGGATCTGTATTGGGACCGGTGCTGTTTAATGTATTCATTAATGATTTGGAAAAGGGTGTTAAGAGTGAGGTGATCAAATTTGCAGACGACACCAAGTTATTCAAGGTAGTTAAAACACGAGCAGACTGTGAGGAACTGCAACAGGATCTTACGACACTGGGTGCCTGGGCATCTAAATGGCAAATGAGATTTAATGTGGACAAGTGCAAAGTGATGCACGTAGGGAAAAATAATCCAAACTATGCGTACACAATGCTGGGTACTAAGCTAGGAGTTACCACTCAGGAAAAGGATCTGGGGGTGGTTGTGGACAATACAATGAAATCCACAGCGCAGTGCGCAGCAGCAGTCAAAAAAGCAAACAGAATGTTAGGAATTATTCGGAAGGGGATAGAGAATAAAACTGAGGATGTCATAATGCCTCTATACAAATCAATGGTGCGACCGCACCTCGAATATTGTGTGCAGTTCTGGTCGCCCCATCTCAAAAAAGACATAGCTGAACTAGAAAAGGTACAGAGAAGGGCAACAAAAATGATCAAGGGCATGGAAGGGCTCCCGTATGAGGAGAGGCTTGGTAGGTTGGGGCTCTTCAGTTTGGAGAAGAGACGACTGAGAGGAGATATGATAGAGGTCTATAAAATCATGAGTGGTGTGGAACTAATAAACAAGGAGCAGTTATTTACCCTCTCAGCTAGTACTAGAACTAGGGGACACTCCATGAAACTCATGGGTGGCAAGTTTAAAACAAATAAAAGAAAATATTTGTTTCACTCAGCGTATAATTGGGTTGTGGAATCTACTGCCAGAGGCTGTGGTAAGGGCCAGTACTATAACTGGGTTTAAAAGAGGTTTAACTTTGGACAAGTTTCTGGAAGATTGGTCCATTAGCAGCTATTAGTCAGACAGGATCAGGGAACGTGACAGGAGCTGGGGGAAAACAACAGGGAATGGATCCCCCATTGTGACCTGTTGGGTGCTTCTCCCAAGCCAGCGTGATTGGCCACTGGGTTCGGGAGGTGATGCCCCTTTCACCCATGCAGCCGGGAGGGGGGAGGGAAAACCAGCACCCCCCGCCAGAACAGGTTCGGCTCCCCGAACCCATTCGGGCCAAACAGACCGAACCGAATAGTTTCGGGTTCGGCTGAACCACGAACGGGTCGAACACCAAACCCCCCGGTGTTCGCACATCCCTAGGGCTCACCCCGGGGTGGGTTTAAGCGTAGAAACTCACTGAGCCATCACGTTTAAAAATACCCTAACATGAGATTTATTTATTTTTATTTATTTAAAAATTTAATATCCCACCCCCTCCTGCTAAGGCAGCCCAGGTGGTGTACAACACAACAATATAAAATATACATAAAAATTCAATAAAAACAACAAGTCATCGTACCCTCCCAACCCAATACCACCCCTACCCGTTTCCTTCACCAAACGCCTGGCGGAACAACCAGGTTTTACACTGACGCCTGAAGGAGGGATGGTCCTGGGCCAAACAAATCTCTGCCGGGAGGGAGTTCCACATCTGAGGTACAGAGACCAAGAATGCCCTCTTCAATGTGGCCCCCCACTGAACATGGGGAACTTCCAAAAGAGTGTCCTGGCTGACTACAGAGGCCATTACAGAACCCAGGGTGTGAAGTGGTCCCGCAGGTAGGTGGGGCCCAGACTGTGTAGAGTTTTATAGGTCAGCACCAACACCTTGAATTGGGCCCGGAAGGCTATAGGTAGCCAGTACAGAGAACGAAGCACCGGTGTTATGTGCTCTCAGCAGCCCATTACTGTAAGGATGCAGGCTGACACATTCTGCACCAGCTGCAGCCTCTGGACCATCACCTTAGGTAGCCCTGGTGACTTGTTAGTATTCAGTTTGTCAATTTTCCCTAGAACATCCTCCAAAGTCACATTGATATGTAACAGCTTTTGTTTTTTGTTTTTCATTATATTGGCTGAAACGTGGAGGAATTCTACCTCCAATGGAAGGCATTAGGTGTACCAAATTCCAAAAAGATTGGGAAAAGGAATCCAATTTTATAAGCAGTTGAATTACATTATTTTGCAAAGATCTTCATATACATTGTTAACTGTAAATTCTTTGCCTCACATTAAATGTATATGAAACTTGACAAGTTTATACCCCTTCGCATATTTACTATTTATGCCAACTTTCAGAAGGATTGGATAAAGGGTCCTGGTGGTATAAATGTATGTCTGACTGTAACATCTTTGTAGTCCAACCAGTGTACATGAAATTTGGCAGGGCTATATATCAAATTTTTATGATCATCTCAGAAAGATGTGTTTAAAGGGTCGAAATTTTATAAGTCTGAACAGCAAATGTAGAGAATGCGTCTATGCCAGGGATTCTCTTACGTGTCACTGTGGTATAAGATCAGTTTGTGATGTCAATTGGCCATCAGAAAGGTCAACCAAATATCCTCATTCTGTGCTGTGACCACCCAAAATTCTTTCCCACACTTGTTTCTGGGAAGTTGGAAGCATCTGTTTAGGAAAGAGCCAATACAGCTTCTTTTATGTCCTCTGTCACAGTGCTTCAGGATGTGATTGTGATGGTAATTGGCCAGCCTGGATGTGTAAACCATGTCTCCTGACTGCTGGGATGCTATCCCCAAAGTCCCAGTTATGTCCCTTCTATGTCCACCTCAGGGCCGCCCCCTATGCCCACCTCGAAGCCACCACCGATTGGTCCTGTAAAGCTGGAAGCCTGCAGTAATTGGCCAGTGAACATGTCTGTCAGTCTTTTGGGTTGCTCCCAATCCTCCCTCCTACAGCCCCCCTTCCCCCTGCCATGACAGGTGCCTGCCTATGACTGGCACTGCATGTGCTGCTATTTATGTGAATAATGGTCTTCATGGGGACAAATTCAATTGCTTATAAAATTTGGTCCCTTTATCAAATTGTCCTGTAATTTGGCAGCAATGATAGGAAAGATGTGGGATACATTCCTGCCAAATAAAGAAGAACATTAACTATAAAAATGTAACAGCCAGAAATGCATTTTTAGGTTAATGGTTTATAACATCAGGACCCTTTATCCAATCTTTTTGAAATTTGGCAGGATTGGTAATTTTGGGGAGAGACATAATCTTTCCAGTTTTCATGAAAGTGGATGGAAGATAAAGAAGTTGTAGCCAGGAATGTGTATGCAGCTTTTCTTAAAATCACAACATTAAATTGCTTATAAAATTGGTTGCCTTTATCCAAACATTCCAGAATTTGGTACACAATGTGCCCTCCACTGGGGGTACATTCCCCCCAAGTGTCATCATAATTGAATGAGAAAAAAAATGTTATAGTTAGAAATGTCTTTGTTTTTCCCAATTATTTTGAAAACGAAAATATGTTTTTGTTTTTGTTATTATTATTTCTCATTTTCATTATTACAATAACAAAATATAAATTGCAGATTTTCATTTTCGTTATCATAATAATGAAAATGAATTGTGCACCCCTATTCTATACTAGTATGACTGAGATCAGAATCTACTCATAAATAGTATTGTAGTAAGATGTTGAAAGCGATGGCAATGTTTCAAGGAATGGAAAGTTTAATAGAACAGGAAAGTGAATGGTGAAAACATTTCTTATTATGCAAAACAGAACAAAGTTGATATACAGTCACACTTGTGCCTAGTCAGAGACAATTCCTTGTATGTTTCCATCTGTTTTGTAATAATGGTTCAAAGTATGTTTAATTTTTTATTATTTTTATCAACCCTATGTGATAGACTCGGTTACCAGCTAATTTGTGTAGAGCCAGGACACACTGACCATTTTTAAATGAGATGCAACCACCCATGTCCACCCATCAGCCATCCACCTGAACACCTGTGGTGGTGGCGTGGGTGGGTGCACGCTCCCGTGACCCACACAGCACCCACTTTTGACCACTCATGGAGCACTGGTGAAAAAGCTGGAGTGCGTTGAGTGGGGGCAGCCAAAAGATGATGACTTCAAGGATTATGATGGAGTATAGGGGAGGAGGCCATCTTTCAGCACAAATCCCCCCACCCAGGCAGGAATGGCAAAAAATGATCTTATCTTAGTGGCTGGATACACAACACCCTGGGTGCTTCCTACTCCTCAAAGACTGCAGAATATGATGGACGTGGCAGAAAAGAGCCTCTCTTCACTTGTAGCTTGGAAGCTGCAATCTGAGGATGTTTCAGATGAGTGTAGGGAGTGGGGGAACATCCGGGAGCTGAAATCCCAGAAAGAGCGATCCTGGCATATGAGCCGAGTGTCCCAGGATTGCTCCTTCCGGGATCTCTGGTCCTGGAAATTCCCCCATCTGTTTCGCTCATCTGCAGGCGGCCTGAAATCATCATTCTAGTTGGTTTCCTGTACCCTTCTGAAGAGCTGTACGGTCTGCCATATAGTGGGGTACAAAGTCTCTCAGCTCATCTGCTCTGTGTCTAAACTGTCTATAACACATCAATGCAGCAGAATCTCTGCAATAAGGATGACTATTGCATTTAGTCCCTTGTGTGAATTTTTCCTACACAGAATATAACATGTAACCACCTATTCCAATATTTCAACATATTGCCAAATAGAGTTTTCAATTTGTAGATAAGTAAAGTTAGAGTCTCAGCTCTTAGTTTATGAACTGCAGAAAAAATATCAAACCTGCAGTGGAAACAGCGCTTATACTTAGGAAAAATAAGTTAGCCAGGGTATAAGAGATCTGACCTTCTTTCCCTTAAATACATCTATATCTCCCTACCTATTTTCTTGTCTTCACACTAAAAGAAAAAGGATTAGAGGGCACAGCTCAAACAGTATTTCAGATGTCCACAGAGCTGATAGCCAGATACTGAGGAAAAAGTGACTGATTTTCCTTTTAAAATGATTCTTTTTGCTATTTATCTATGAAGATTTTATTTTACTTAGATTTAACCAACTAGGAGAATGCTGGCTACAGAATAAATCCCTTCCCTTCAAATACTGAAGCTATTTTCTTAGAGAACTTCATAGATTAAAGAAATACTACTCTATTCCTGAGGAAAGCTCTGAAAACAGTTTAATATCATTATTGCAAGCTTTTCTATCTTGAGACTTCCTTGTTAATTATTGCACTGTTGTTCTTTAAATAAGGAAAATGAAACACACTGCTTAATTTTAACATGGAGGTATTTTAAAATATATCTTTTCCTTGGTACTTATACGGTTTGAAAACAATAAGCATTGGTAGATTTATATCATGTCCAAAGATGCTCTTTATTAGGTTTACCACACTTTGGGGAAGAATAACAGATTATTTATACTCCTCTCTTGGGAAATTAAGATAGAAAACTTCAATTTGTATATAGATTCCTGAAGATCTAGTGAGTTAATCATTTTAGCCCTTTGCTGGGAAGTTTTGCTACCTTGGTCATGCTGGCAATTTGAACAAAATGAGGGAATAATAAAGATCCATTGACCTACTAGAAAGAGGAAAACAAATCATTTGCTGAAATGATATCAGCATGTGTGATTGATTGAANTTGTCCTGTAATTTGGCAGCAATGATAGGAAAGATGTGGGATACATTCCTGCCAAATAAAGAAGAACATTAACTATAAAAATGTAACAGCCAGAAATGCATTTTTAGGTTAATGGTTTATAACATCAGGACCCTTTATCCAATCTTTTTGAAATTTGGCAGGATTGGTAATTTTGGGGAGAGACATAATCTTTCCAGTTTTCATGAAAGTGGATGGAAGATAAAGAAGTTGTAGCCAGGAATGTGTATGCAGCTTTTCTTAAAATCACATTAAATTGCTTATAAAATTGGTTGCCTTTATCCAAACATTCCAGAATTTGGTACACAATGTGCCCTCCACTGGGGGTACATTCCCCCCAAGTGTCATCATAATTGAATGAGAAAAAAAATGTTATAGTTAGAAATGTCTTTGTTTTTCCCAATTATTTTGAAAACGAAAATATGTTTTTGTTTTTGTTATTATTATTTCTCATTTTCATTATTACAATAACAAAATATAAATTGCAGATTTTCATTTTCGTTATCATAATAATGAAAATGAATTGTGCACCCCTATTCTATACTAGTATGACTGAGATCAGAATCTACTCATAAATAGTATTGTAGTAAGATGTTGAAAGCGATGGCAATGTTTCAAGGAATGGAAAGTTTAATAGAACAGGAAAGTGAATGGTGAAAACATTTCTTATTATGCAAAACAGAACAAAGTTGATATACAGTCACACTTGTGCCTAGTCAGAGACAATTCCTTGTATGTTTCCATCTGTTTTGTAATAATGGTTCAAAGTATGTTTAATTTTTTATTATTTTTATCAACCCTATGTGATAGACTCGGTTACCAGCTAATTTGTGTAGAGCCAGGACACACTGACCATTTTTAAATGAGATGCAACCACCCATGTCCACCCATCAGCCATCCACCTGAACACCTGTGGTGGTGGCGTGGGTGGGTGCACGCTCCCGTGACCCACACAGCACCCACTTTTGACCACTCATGGAGCACTGGTGAAAAAGCTGGAGTGCGTTGAGTGGGGGCAGCCAAAAGATGATGACTTCAAGGATTATGATGGAGTATAGGGGAGGAGGCCATCTTTCAGCACAAATCCCCCCACCCAGGCAGGAATGGCAAAAAATGATCTTATCTTAGTGGCTGGATACACAACACCCTGGGTGCTTCCTACTCCTCAAAGACTGCAGAATATGATGGACGTGGCAGAAAAGAGCCTCTCTTCACTTGTAGCTTGGAAGCTGCAATCTGAGGATGTTTCAGATGAGTGTAGGGAGTGGGGGAACATCCGGGAGCTGAAATCCCAGAAAGAGCGATCCTGGCATATGAGCCGAGTGTCCCAGGATTGCTCCTTCCGGGATCTCTGGTCCTGGAAATTCCCCCATCTGTTTCGCTCATCTGCAGGCGGCCTGAAATCATCATTCTAGTTGGTTTCCTGTACCCTTCTGAAGAGCTGTACGGTCTGCCATATAGTGGGGTACAAAGTCTCTCAGCTCATCTGCTCTGTGTCTAAACTGTCTATAACACATCAATGCAGCAGAATCTCTGCAATAAGGATGACTATTGCATTTAGTCCCTTGTGTGAATTTTGCCTACACAGAATATAACATGTAACCACCTATTCCAATATTTCAACATATTGCCAAATAGAGTTTTCAATTTGTAGATAAGTAAAGTTAGAGTCTCAGCTCTTAGTTTATGAACTGCAGAAAAAATATCAAACCTGCAGTGGAAACAGCGCTTATACTTAGGAAAAATAAGTTAGCCAGGGTATAAGAGATCTGACCTTCTTTCCCTTAAATACATCTATATCTCCCTACCTATTTTCTTGTCTTCACACTAAAAGAAAAAGGATTAGAGGGCACAGCTCAAACAGTATTTCAGATGTCCACAGAGCTGATAGCCAGATACTGAGGAAAAAGTGACTGATTTTCCTTTTAAAATGATTCTTTTTGCTATTTATCTATGAAGATTTTATTTTACTTAGATTTAACCAACTAGGAGAATGCTGGCTACAGAATAAATCCCTTCCCTTCAAATACTGAAGCTATTTTCTTAGAGAACTTCATAGATTAAAGAAATACTACTCTATTCCTGAGGAAAGCTCTGAAAACAGTTTAATATCATTATTGCAAGCTTTTCTATCTTGAGACTTCCTTGTTAATTATTGCACTGTTGTTCTTTAAATAAGGAAAATGAAACACACTGCTTAATTTTAACATGGAGGTATTTTAAAATATATCTTTTCCTTGGTACTTATACGGTTTGAAAACAATAAGCATTGGTAGATTTATATCATGTCCAAAGATGCTCTTTATTAGGTTTACCACACTTTGGGGAAGAATAACAGATTATTTATACTCCTCTCTTGGGAAATTAAGATAGAAAACTTCAATTTGTATATAGATTCCTGAAGATCTAGTGAGTTAATCATTTTAGCCCTTTGCTGGGAAGTTTTGCTACCTTGGTCATGCTGGCAATTTGAACAAAATGAGGGAATAATAAAGATCCATTGACCTACTAGAAAGAGGAAAACAAATCATTTGCTGAAATGATATCAGCATGTGTGATTGATTGAAACATCAGGGGGAGACCTGTAAGTGATCAGCATTTACTTGGCTAACAGATGCTCCTAAACTAGCAGGAATTACCAGTAAGGATATCAGAGGCATAAGATCATTCTGCCAATTGGAAAGACAACCAGAATAGCAGGGATGTGCGAAAGCAGTTCGGAAGTTTGGAGTTCGGCCCGAACTCGGCCTGTTCGGACGACCGGACTGAACTTCCGAACCGAACGCTCGAACGTCTGAACAGTTCGGAAAAGTTCGGATGAATTCGGATGAGTTCAGGGATGGGAAAAATGTGACTTTGGGTGAGAAAAACGAGGCTGGAAGGGGGAGGAAGCTGAGGAGCAGACTTCCTGGCACCGGGGCCAAATAATACCGATACCGATACTGAAAAGGTTTCAGTTTCGGTACCGATAGCACTTTTATTAATGTTTGGCCGAGTTCAGCCAAACCAAACTCCACCAAACCGAACAGCCGAATCCGCACTCAGGTTTCAAACCGAACGACCGAATGTCTGAACATCTGAACAGCGTTCCGTTCGCCCATCCCTACAGAATAGTATAGGAATACAAAATGCCAATTGATAATTTTGAATATAATATTTACCTGTGCCTCGCTAAGGGCTTAATAAAAACCTACATTTTTCTAATGAATTTGCTTTGTAGATCTTAGGTAAAGCTTAGGACAGTATATGCCTGGAAGGCAAACAAAAACATCACATTTCTTTGATTAGAAAGCTTAACGATAAGGACGTCAGAGGCATAATTGTTTTTTGCATTTTCTACAGAAAATCACATATTAAATCAGCGATCTATCTAGGCCAGTATCCTCTTAGACTGTGTACTAGTTGAAGTGCTAGATACTTCATAGAAAGCTGAAAGAAATTTTATGCTGAAGAGTTGTGGATTAACTTCATACCTCCCAATATTTCCAGCTGACGAAGAGGGACAAGCTTCATCCACTGTAGCGATAAGCTCAGTTCCCTGAGGCACTTATGTGTCCACACACACACCTCCCCACATTCCAAGTGAATAAAGAGAGACAGAGGGAGTTTTTAAATGGGATGCTACCATGCATGGCTACCCATTAACCACACATCTGAATGCCCATTTGAAGGTGGTGTGGCGGGCTGTGTGCTCCTGTGACCCACACAACATCCACTCATGGCCATGCATGTGGCATTGCCAAAAAATCCAGAGTTCCCCATGTGGGGGAAGCCAAAAAAGTGTGTGGGGACAGGTGCTCATGCATCCACTGCCCATATACACTGGGGTGCCCACCCACACCAGCAGACAAGTCTGTCCTATGCACAGCCCTGGCAGGAGCACTCTGGAAAGCTCTTAAGGGACACACAGCTCCTGGGTAGGAAGGGGTTACTGGCTGCTGCAGTCATTTCCATGGTGTCCGGAGCTGTATGTCATGGTATGGAGTGAGCAGTTGGGTGTGGCTTGGGGATGGGTGGGTGGCCTCCTGTATGAGTTGTTTGCAGGGCTGGTCCGTGGTGGCGGGAGTGTGTGGAAGCTGCCTGTGCGCACATGGTGGCCACGTTGGGAGTCGAGGACAGGGATTTCGACAAGATTTCTCCCGTGTCCTCGGGCAGGTGAGCGATGAGAGTGGAACCGCCGCTGAGACCAGTATGGGGGCTGCGGCCGCTTCTTGGAAACTTGGCTATGCGATAACAAGACAGTAGGGCCAGGACCCCAGCGCAATTACCGGGTACCGGATTTACCGGATTCCGGTTTCCAAAAAAACAGATTCCCGGATTAAATCTGGTATACCGGTACCGGATTTATTCCATTTATTTCAATGGGGCACTGTCCCCATTGAAATCAATGGAATAAAAAAATTCCTCCCCCCTCCCCCTCCCAGGCTGTGTGGGTGGAAGGGGGGGACACCCCCCACCCACCCTGCCCAGCCTAGATTTAAACAAAAAAATTCCCCTGAGTGTCCCACTGCAGCTCTGGGTCGCCGCCGGCAACTCAGAGCCAGCCCCAGCCCCAGCCCCAGCCCCAGCGGCTGTCCCAGCCGCAGCCGGTAAGTATACTGTATGATCCCTGGGGGGGTTTTAACACCCCCCCAAGGGATCACCCTACTTCCAAGTTCCCACCCAGGGATCTCGTACCTTCATTGAGCTCCGGCGGTCCGGAGGCTTCAGGGCCAGCTGTGGCTGCTGGCTTCAGACGCTGGTAGGCCTTCCGGGGAACTTCCTTGTTTCCCCAGAAGGCCTACCAGCATCTGAAGCCGGCAGCCACAGCCGGCCCTGAAGCCGCCGGACCGCCGGAGCTCAATGAAGGTACGAGATCCCTGGGTGGGAACTTGGAAGTAGGGTGATCCCTGGGG
>QEPC01010071.1:1301777-1330472 GCA_003113815.1 Sphenodon punctatus | reverse complement strand
AAAAAAATCCGGTACCGGGAATCCGGGAAACAGCCCGGATTACCGGGTTGAATCTGATAATGCCAGTACACCCAGTACCGGCATTATCGGATACCGGAAGATCCGGTTTTCCCACCCTTACAAGACAGTAGCCCGGCGATGCACGGGAGCCCGGGGAGCAGGATGGTGCAGCTGGCGGTGATGGAGCAGGTGTCAGAAGCTCTACCCCCCTCCCCCATTGACTTGGACTTGGCTGGTACCTGGTACAGGGAGAGGGGGTCCCCATTTTTGCCAGCTGGGAGCTGTGGGTTTCTTCCTCCCCCCCCTACTCTTGCAGGGGCGGGGTTGGGGGAAAGCAACTTCCGGGCCACTCCCCATGTCCTCGGGGGCAGCCGGAGGCACGTGTCGCCCTTCGGCGAGGCCCAGAGGTGGAGGTGGAGGGGATATTGTGTGGGAGGAATAATAGGACTATGCTGCTGATAAAGGTTGAAAAGACATCTCCCCCCGGTGAGAGAGGGGTGGAGATGGATGACCTCCCCTGGTGGCAGCAGGGGAGGTAGGAAAGTGATGGATGGAGCCGTCTCTCTGGTGTGAGTAGAGAGCAGCAAGAGTACCTTAAGACTGTGTTGGTAGAATATAGAGGGGATAATTATGTATAATGTTGAGTATACTTATTTTGTTACTATGTGGGGGCAGTTATGGGTTTATTGATTATTGTTATATTGTATTATTGTGTTATGTTACTGTATGGGGTTCCCCTGTGTGGGATATGTGCCCTGAATTATTTTGTGAGCTGCCTCGAGCTAACATGGTTTAGGAGAGTGCGGGATAGAAATAAACCGTTAAATGAAAATGAAATGAAATTTTTGAGAAATCTCATTTCAGCCCTAGTATGAATCCTGCCTGTCTGAGCACACTGAGCCCTGTTAGCTAGTGGCTTTATTTTATTAACTTATTTTGATTTGTATCTTATCCTTCTCCCAAAAGCTCAGGACGGCTAACAATATATGAAATACAAAGATAAAAACCATAAAAGCAGACATAAAATACCCATCAAATGCATGCCAAACCCTAACCCTGCCTATTAAATGCGTGGCCAAATTTTAAAAAGTTTTTCATTGCCTCTGGAAGATGCTCGGGCTAGGGCTCTGGTGAACCTCCAAGGGAAAGGAGTCCCAAAGCTGTGGAGCAGCCACTGAGATCACCTCTCTTCATGCCCTTACTGTGTGGACGTGTTGCAAAGATGGAAACGACAAGAGTGCACTCTTGACTGACCTTAAAGGCTGCAAGGGGTGCATAAACGGGGAAGTGGTCATTTAGATATGTACGGCCCAGGCCAGTTAAGGCTTTATAGGCCAAAACCAGCACCTTGAATCATGCCTGGAATGCTATTGGCCACCAATGCAGACTCTGGAGCATCAGTGCATTGTGTTCCCAATGACCCACGCCCTCAAGAGGTGGACTGCTGCTTTCTACACTAGCTGCAGCCCCCAAACAGTCTTCATGTGAAGCCCTATGTAGAGTGTGAGGTGTATGCCCGGGATCAACAGTCTCCTTAAATATATTTTTCTCATATATCATAAGGCTGAGAGTGCTTTCATTGTATATTCAAATTCTATTAAGATTTGAACTCAGTCTATCCTTGTATGAGTTTGGAATTTGTCATCTCTTAGTTGCATAGAGTATAGTATGTAATTTTAAAATGAATGACTACTCTGCTTTTTCTGTGCTGTTATATTTTATATAACTTTTTCTTGTTCTTTCTAATGTGTCTTCCTTCTAAATTATTTATTTATTTATTTAATTATCCCCCACCCTTTCCCAAAGGCTCACGGTGGCTTACAATAGTAAAAAACAGTATACAATTAAATAATGTTAAAATACATTACAAAAAACCCTACCTACATTCAAGAACTACCTACTCCAACCCCAACCTCCCCAAAGAACTCCCACCCAATCCCTATCCCCTCCCACCAAATGCATTTATAAACAAAAGAGTCTAGCACCACCTCTGGAAGATGCTTGGGCTGAAATGAACCTCTGGGAGTTCCACAGCAACAGGACAGCAATTGAGAAAGTCCCCATGAGCCCTTGTCATATGAAACAGACTAATAGACGGTACCCAGTCCAGGTAGGCACTCCTGGCCAATTGCAGGGACTGTAATAGGGCATGGAAGGACAGGTGTTCCTTTAGTTATGTGAGGGCCAGATCGTTTAGGGCTTTAAAGGTCAAAACTAGCACCTTGAATTGTTCCTGGAAGCTATAGGCAGCCAGTGAAGACTTCAGAGTACCGGTGTAATATGCTCCCGGTGACCCATCCCGAAAAGGAGGCGAGTCACTGCATTCTGCACCAGCTGCAGCTTCCAAACAGTCGTCAAGGACAGCCCCACATAGAGCACACTGCAATAATACAGCCTTGAGGTGATGAAAGCATGTATGACAGTGGCCAAATACAAGTCAGAAGGAAAAGGCCGCAGCCTCCTCATCAGATGGAGTTAGTGAACAGGGCTCCTGGCCACTTTTGCAACCTGATAATCCAGGCACAGTAGGGGGCTCAGAAGCACTCCAAGATTGTGAACTTGATTGACCAGAGGGGCAGGATTTCATCAACAACAGGATTGTTGACCGAGTCACAAGGCTAGTCAACTATTATCACCTCAGTCTTATCTGGATTCAGCTTCAATCGGCTAATCCTCATCCAGTCTCCAATAACAGCCAGGCATCAGGCAAGCAATGGGACTTCAGGGCCTGGTTCGGATGAAAAGGAGAGTTAGAGATGAGTGTCATCAGTGCACTGACGGCACTTCACCCCAAACCCCCAAATGACCTCACCCGGCAGCCTCATATATACACGTTGAACAAGAGGGGAGACAGAGAACCCTCTGGCCACTTTTACACGAGCAGCGGGATGCAGTGTGTTGAAGAACATGCTTCCTGAAAAGCCCTGTGGGGTGCGTTTAGATGCACCAGAAGTAGCCAGCTGCTATAGGAATCACGGCTTGTGCAGTCTTTTTGAAGCCACATTTGGGAAGCCTCGATATCGGGGTTTCTCAAATGCGGCTTCAAAAAGATCACATGAGTCGCGATTCCTGTGGCGGTTGGCTACTTCCGGTGTGTCTAAATACACCCCGCGGGGGTATTCAGGAAGCACGCTCTTCAACGTACTGCATCCGGCCGCTTGTGTAAGGGGAGGTCCTGAGAAGATGACAAACAATCGCCCATCACCACTCTCTGAGACCTCCCTGACAGGAAGGAGCAGAATCACTCAAAAGCAGACCCGCGCACCCCCGCAAGATCCCACAGTTCTGTCAAGAACACCTCGTGATCAATTGTATCAAAGGGCAACACTTCTATTCTTTAACATTTTTGTGGAAATCTTTCCACGTTGCTTATGCTTGCCATCTCTAATTTGCATCCCTTCTCTTTTTGAGCCAAGGTGACCAGCAATGACTACTGCAATCTAGGTGAAGGCATAATATTTTCTTGCCTATTCTGTATGCTGCCTAACATTTTCTGGGTTTCTTTTGATTGCTGCTGCAATGCATACAGAACAGAGGCTTTTACTGAACTGTTCACAGGGAAACAGAATTCATTTTTCTGAGTGGTCACTGTTCATTTTTGAATCAAGCAGTATGTATGAGTATTTCACAGTAGTCTTTCTTAAATGTATTATTTTGTGTTTGTCAATGTTGATTTTAATCTGTCATGGTTCTAACCTTTCACATGACATTGTTTTAGAATCCTCTGACGGTCTTTCAGTCTTATCTGTTTTTGTTTTTTATTTTTTGTTAACCTAGAACAAAATCGTGTTATCTGTAATTCTTACCCTCTCTGGTTCAGCTTGTTTCCAGACCTTTTTAGATTGAACAGCAGCACTAGCATAGAACTTTAGCAGGGCCATAGCTATAGAAGGTGCAGCATGTGCAGCTGCAATAGCGCCCATGAGTGTTGGGGGACTGCAGTATGCACACTGGAGTGGATTGCTCCAGTGGGGGCCTAGTCTAGGGTGGCCATACCTCCCCTTTAAAAGAGGATGCTTATGAAAAATTCACGTTGCAGGGCTGCACTTAAACCAATGCAGTCCTGCAACATGCATTTTTCATAAGTGTCCTCTCTTAAAGGGGAGGTATGGCCACGCTTGCCTAGTCCAACCTTGCTACACCTCTGAACTTTAGGTTCACCTTTAGTCATACTGACCCATGCCCATTTATTCTTATTCTTTTTTTCCTGACTCTTAACCAATTTCAGTCAGCGATAGTCACCCATGAATACCTATTTAATCCCATAAATATTATGTTTCTTTAACAGCCTTGTTGAGATGGAATTTCTCAAAGGCATTTGGAAAGTCCAAATACAGTATTTCAAGCTGTTCTTTATTATCTACTAATTGTTGTCTTGCTCAAAACATTCTAATAGATTTTCAGCTTCAAAGGACATATTAGTTTATCTTATCAGATTCAAAAAGGCATTTTGTAATTCTGTTTTAATTATTGCTTTAACCAGTTTATCTGGTACTGAAATAAATCTTACTGGTCTGCAATTCTCAGGATTACTCCCATCCTACCACATGTTTAAAAGTGAAGCTCAATATTTGTTACCCTCCAGCTGTCAGCTAATTTTAATGAGATCCTGCATATTTTAATTTTGTTGGCTTAAATTGATTCAGAAGTCTAGGATAAATAACATCTGGTCTAGGGACTTGACAATCAATTTGTTCCAGCAGCTCCTCTTTAGATACCTGTCTCTAAGTGTATCAAATCATCAGTACCCTAAAAAAGTCAGTATCGCTTCAAAATCTTCTGTGGGAAAGAATTATGCAAAGAAATCGTTTAGTTTCTCCGCAGTATTTTTCTCCTCCTTGATGCTTCTTTTCTTGCAGGGTTCATGCTTCCAACATATTTAAATAAACTTTTGCAATTTTGTTTTTATGGTGATTATGCTTTTCTTTGGCTGTTTATTCTTCATATTCCTTCTTCTCCATCCAAATTTCCAGTTTTCCTTTTCATATTTTACCTTCGTGTAGACCACAAGATGCTTGCGACAAATACACATATATACCACTTCGGATAAAAGGCAAAATAGCTGTATGTTCTGCAGTCCCTGAAGCAAACTGAATAGTTCCCATTTGGACTAATCTGGGCCCCTCATATCTCAGGGACCGCCTCGCCCTCCGCGCCTCAGAGCGATCCCTTCGGTCGACTGGGGGCGCCTTTCTGGAGGTCCCCCATGTAAGACGGGGGGCCACAATGGAGAGGGCGTTCTCGGTGGCCGGGCCGCAGTTGTGGAACTCCCTCCCGGAGGAGGCTCGCCTGGCCCCGGGCCTGTTGGCCTTTCGACATATCCGTAAGACTTGGCTGTTCACCCAGGCCTTCGGAGGGGGGTGGGGGGCTGGGTTAATTTTTGTGGGGGGTGTTTTAAATTTGTTTTAATTATGATATTGTAGATTTTTTATGTTTAAACATTGTTTTATATTATGCTGGAAGCCGCCCCGAGATTGCGTAGGCATGGGGGGGCGGCATATAAATATAATGAAATAAATAAATAAATAATCAGCTCTTGGTATTTTTCCTGAATGGATAAGAGTGGCCTTGCACTCTTAGACTAGGTGCTATATTGTACTAGGTTTATCCTTTAGCTGGAATCTAAGATACTTTTAGTTGTTTATTTAATGGGTTTCTTTACATGAGCCACTGACAAGTAATTAAACAGCCTACTTCTCTGCAGTGCAGAACTCCCACTCAGGCTAACTCATCTGTGCCCAATCTGTCAGTGCCTCACTCTGTCTGTGTCCTCTCTCTGCTTGAAACTGTGAGATGTAAAACTACAGTCCCACAGGAGTACTTAGTTATTATAGTCACGTACATCTTGAGAAATTGAATGTTGTTTCCTCCATGTTTTTCCCCATAACCTCTGAACCTTGTGATCCTGGATGGGGCTGCAGACCTTGTATGTATTATGGAAACCTGACTGGATGAGGAGGCGGGGCCAATTTTGGCTGATCTCGTTCCAGCTGGGTATGCCGTGCAGCACCAGCCCTGCACTGAGGGCTGGGGAGGTGGTGTACCTATTATTTTCAGAGAGACATGGTCTGTTAGGAGGTATTAGTCCAGGAGATTCCGGGGATCGAGGCCCTCCATATGGTATTCGATTTGGCTGCGGGCAATCTCGGGGTGCTGTTGGTGTACCGGGCCTGTTCCTGCATCCCTTGCCGCTCTAGCAGAGCTGGTCTCAGCAGTGGTGCTGAACTCCTTCAGGTCTCTGGTCCTGGGGGACTTCAATACCCATGACGATACTGGTCTTGTGGGAGCGGAGCGAGAGTTCATGGCCGCCATGGCAACCATGGACTTGTCCCAAGTTGTGAACTGCCTGACCCATGTGGGAGGGCACATCCTCGAAGTGGTGTTCTGTTCTGGCCTTGAGGCAGGTGATCCGATAGTGGGGGATATGAGGGTTACGCCCTTGTCATGGACGGATCATTACCTCCTACAGGTCAGTCTCTCAGCATACTGCATCCAGAAGGGGAATGGACCAGTTAGGTTGGTCCACCCCCGGAGGCTGATGGAACCTCAACGGTTCCAGGAGGCCCTGGGGGAGTTAACCTTAGAATTTGACAGCTGCTCTGTTGATGAACTCATCAGAGCTTGGAACATCTTGCTCGGGGAGGCCATTGACAGGGTGGCTCTGAGATGTCTCTTACCTCTGTCTCGTCACTGTAGGGCCCCTTGGTTTATAGAGGGGCTGCGATGTATGAAACAGGCAGGTAGATGACTAGAGTGATGCTGGCGTCGGACTCGCTCTGAATCTGACTGACTTTTCCATAGGGCCCATTTGCAGTCCTATGTTGAGGTTGTGAGGACGGCAAAGAAAGAGTTCTTTGCCGTCCTCCTAGCATCTGCAAAGTTGCATCCAGTGGACCTGTTCCGGGTGGTGCGGGGACTGGTCAGTCCGGCCTCCCTCCGCCTGGATGGGGACTTGTCCCAGGCCCACTGTGAGGAGTTTGCCACCTACTTTGCAGACAAGATTGCTCGGATCCCGAGCAACTTTGACACTGGATTAGGGGCAGTAGAGTTGGAGCATAAGGTGATGGAGGTCCCGTCTGGTCCATTTTGGGGGGATGAATTTCAGGAAGTGATGCCAGCCGATACTGTGGATGTCCTGGGGTCTGTTAGAGTCACCAGTTGTTAATTAGATCCATGCCTGTCCTGGTTGGTGAAATCCTCCGGGAGACACTGGGGATGGTGCTGGCGAGGGTAATCAACGTGTCCCTTCGGCAGGGGAGATTGCCCCCCAGTCTCAAGGAGGCCGTTGTGCACCCCCTGCTGAAGAAGCCATCTTTGGATGTGGACGCACTTGCCAGTTACCAACCTGTCTCTAACCTTCCCTTTTTAGGGAAGGTTATTGAACAGGCGGTGGGCTGCAGCTCCAGGTTTATTTTGACAGGTTCAGTTTCCTTGACCCATTTCAATTGGGGTTCCGCCCCGGCTATGGTACAGAGATGGCGCTGGTGGACTTGGTGGATGATCTCTGCTGAGAGATGGATTCAGGACGCTGAACACTTCTGATCTTGCTATATCTCTCAGCTGCCTTTTACATGGTGGACTATGGACTGCTGTTGAGACAATTGTGAGCCCTGGGGGGGGGGGGGTCTGGATGGGACTGTCCTTGGATGGTTCCGATCATTCCTCTCAGGGTGAAGCCAGCGGGTTGTCCTGGGGGCTGAATCTTCCAGCCCCCGGGCCCTGGATTGTGGCGTACTGCATGGTTCTATTCTGTCTCCATTATTGTTTAATGTATATATGCAGCCCTTGGGGGAGATCGTGAGAGGGTTTGGTGTGCGTTGCCACCAATATGCTGATGACACCCAGCTTTACCTCTCTTTTTCAACCAACCCAAGTCCTGCCATCTCAGTACTGTCCCAATGTTTGGAGGCCGTGGCAGATTGGTTACGGCAGAGCAGACTGAAACTCAATCCTGATAAGATGGAGGTGATGGCAGTGGGTAGGGTGAGGGAGGTGTCGGCTCCCCTCATAGTGGGGGCCCACCCTCCTGTAGCCCAGCAGGTTCGGAGTCTGGGGGTATTGCTGGATTCAGACCTCCTAGATCAACAGGTGGAGTTGGTGGCCAAGGCTCTCTTCTGCCAGCTGTATTTGGTGTGGAGGCTGCATCCATGTATTTCCAGACTCGACCTGGCCACTCTTATCCATGCCTTCATCACCTCAAGCCTGAACTATTGCAACGCGCTCTACGTGGGGCTTCCCCTGATGCTGGTTCGGAGGCTGCAGCTGGTGAAGAACGCGGTGGCTCGTCTCCTGATGGGGATGGGCCAACGGGAGCATATCACTCCCATGCTCTGCACGCTGCACTCTGCACTAATTTCCAGATTCAAGGTGCTGGTCTTAGCCTATAAAGCCCTACATGGTTTTGGCCCTTCATATCTCAAGAACCGCCTCACCTTCCGCGACCCCTTCGGTCTGTTGGGGGTGCGGAAGGTCTTCTTGGAGGTCACCTTTGTAAAGTGGGGGGCCACAATGGAGAGGGCGTTCTCGGTGACCAGGCTGCGACTATGGAACTCCCTCCTGGAGTAAGTCCGTCTGGCCCCAAATCTGTTGACCTTCCGCCGGGCCTACAGAACTTGGCTGTTCTCCCAGGCCTTTGGAGGAGGGGAGGGGGGATTGGGTTAATAGGTTGGGGGTAGGGGTAGGTGGGTTTTTAGATGTTTTAATTTTCTGTGTTTTATTGTTGTTTTTAATTGTTGTTATTTCTATGCTGTAAGCCGCCCGGGATGCCATGGGCATGACGGGGTGGATAAGAAATATAAATAAATAAACCTCAGATGCATCTTAGCTCCTCTCTAGGGGCTCCTGGTAGTGCATGTGCCAGTTGCCATCCAAAGGTTATTCAGGACCTTTACAAACCTGTACGCTTTTCTTTTGCTTTCTTAAGAGAGATTAAATGCTTAAACAGAACTTAAGTTTGAAAATGGTGTCTAGACTTCTTGAAGACCTGGATCATAGTGCTGCTTACCTTTATAAGTGATATTGATGGCCATGATGTTCAGAAATTCATACTAATTTCAATAATTTTTTAAATGTTGAAGGTAGCCTTTGGTTACTATGCCATTGCATTTCCCCTGCTTTGCATAGTCATTCAGTTATGCCATTGATACCCTGCTGAGAAATATACATAATATATAATTAATATATAATTATACTTTAATACCATAATTAATGTATAATTATTGTCTTTACCCTCTGTAGCTGGAGTGTCCTTAGCACAGTCATATTAGAGTGAGTCTGGGTAAGTCTTTACAAGGATTTCTAAGCTCCTGGAGCAGACACAGAGGCAAGCCCTTGCACTGGGTTAACTTCTTATTATTTCTATGCCACGCCGGGATGCCATGGGAATGAGAGGGTGGCTAAGAAATATAAATAAATAAATAAATAAAAAAACCTCAGATGCATCTCAACTCCTCTCTAGGGGCTCCTGATATTGCATGTGCCAGTTCCAAAGGTTATTCAGGACCTTTACAAACCTGTACGCTGTATGGGATAACAAGCCCAGGAGTGAAACCTGAATGCTCCCAGCTGGATGTGGCAGGAAGCTGCTAGCCAGTTGAGGAGCATCAGGCATAAAAGGCTGATCTGGGGCTCAGATTAGAGGGACTACAAAGAAGAAACAGAAGTTGGGAAACTTGCCTGTGCGGGCTTGCTTTAAAAGTGTTCCAGGAGGCTGGAAGTTAGATCAGGGCTGTCCTAGATCAAGCCGGCAAGGATCAGGCTGGGAATCTGAAAGGCTAGGAGCCTGGGAGAGGCTCACCCTGACATGAAGGAGAGGGCTGAGAGCTGAGGGAAGGTCATCCAAAGCTGTGTTTGAGACTCACTCAGATTGAGGACCAACTCGAGGACATCTTTCTGGCTGTGGTTTAAGTTTGTTTGTCCTTTGGCACTTTTATAAAGAGAGTGCTGGGTGAAGAAACAAGTTCACTATTTGCCCCTTATCCTGTGGGAACTCACACTCTGGAGGGCCTGCCCTGTCATACACTTGCTTTCATATTTAATCGTTTCTCTATAACCATGAGGTTAACTTACTTTTTAAAGAATGAAAGATGAGATTAATGACTAGAGTTAAAACCGTGAGGAATTATTGCAAAGCTCATGATAGAAATAATGTAGATTAGCCAAATTATGTACCCTTCCTTTCACTATCCAGCAAGAGATTATGCATCTAGCTCAAACAAAGCTGGCGTTACATACAGGCGGCCTGACGGCCAGATACATACACATCATGAAGCATTGGTTTAGCTCCAAAAGCACAGAGCTAAGCCTCTTGAGCTGACTCTTCATTAGTTGTCAGTATTAAATTAAGACTTGTAAACTAGTCACTAGAGGGTCCTCAGCAAAATTGCCCTAACAGGCTTTATATTAGAGTAGGGTTGAGATTGTGAAGAAAAGTCCAGTTTTGGTTTAACTTAATTTCTCATCCCTCTTCAATCAGTGAGCCTGCTGGAACTCCACGCCTAGCTGCTGCAGCCCCCCTCCAGTGTGGTTGGAATGGAGTCCCAGTGCCTTGGCTGCTGCAGACAGTTACCTCTCTGAGCCTCACTATCTGGATTCCCTCACCAGGATAGTTTATCTCCCTTGTCTCCTTCCTACTTCATGAGAAAATTTTGGGCCTGTGACTTTCACATTAAAGTTGAATGGTCAAGATGTTTCACACAGGAGAAATCAACTTTTGATCAGCCCTCTTCTGTTCAGAAGAAGTCACTTCCATGTAGGCATCACTTGAATGTGTACACACACTAGCCATGCTGCACAGTGCATCTGCTTTCTGATTAGCAGGAACAGGTAGCCAGATTATCAGCCGCAGAAGAAGTACTGATGAACTATTGGGCTTGTCTTGCTGAAGAATTGCAGACTTGCTCATACCTGGCTATGTTAGTGACAAATGGATTAAGTAAAACTCACACGCACTTTTTACTGTAGCACTACTATTTGATGGCCTGCAAACTCGCCTAGCTGTATAATTTTTTTTCTGAACTAGGTTTTTTGTTCGCTTTCCGCAAAACACAATGCATGTGTATTTTTCTTCTATTCCTCAGTAAGAAAGCCTGTCATCTATCATTGCTGGATATGCTGTTTTCTTAAGCAATCCTGCTACTAACCATTTCCCCAAAGACAATCGCACTGGATGACATGCAGCACTAAGTCCCAATGTTTTTATGTTGTGTTGTTGGCATACTTTAGAATGCATCATCAAAGCAACTGGTACTTAATAATGAACATCATCAAAGCACCATCCATCTTGGAAGATGATTTTGACAGATCCAGTTCTGTCAGAAAAAAGGTTTTCCCACCAAAATAGTGATTGAGTACAGCATAAGACAAACAGTATATTAATCTTTCTTTAATATAAAAAACAATTATATAAAGAGAGGGTGGATCTTATTGCTTTCTTGTGTGTAGGAGACACTGTGGAGATATCAAAGCCTTATAAATTATAGGACATATTTTTAAAGCTGCTTTGTGTTGTTTCAAAGCAGCCCCAAAGTTGACATGTCTGTCTTGTTGAATATTCCCAGGTGTAGGGGATATGTCAGTTTCCATAAAGACACTGCAACTGTTCCTTCAATGCTTTACTTCTTTTCATCCCTGGTCTTCTGGGGATATGGCTAGAAAAATGGTTGATGGCCAAGAGGTCTTCACTTTCTGGCAGCTGAATAGTCTATTGAGTCACATGTACACACTTGGAATAAAACAGAGCAGCTATCCCAACACTCAAATTTATGCTGGTGCCTGGTCTCAGAGTCAGAAGTTGCAAAGATGACACGTTTGTATTGCTGTTCCTGAGATGTTCTGGTTTCAGATCAGGATTTGAGTCTACATCTTTTGAGATACGGGGCGTTATCCTGAATGCTTTACTCGGGTGGGATTGGATTCTACTACTATTATTTATTATTTTTATTATTTATATAATGCCAGTAGTGTACCTGGCGCTGTAAAGTCAATAGTTATAGACAGGTCCCTACCCCAGGGAACTTACAATGTAAGAGAGACAAGGGCGGGAGAGACAAGGAAAAGGTGAACATCAGGAGAGACATGGATAAATTCATGAGGTTGAGACATTGCAGGTACACATGCTTAACTTAGTTATAGGGAGCTAACTTAGTAACTGATTACAGGGAAGAGATTCTGAGAGAGGGGTGAAGAGGATGCAGTTTCACTCATGATGAGCTAGGGAAAGTGTGGCAGAAGAGGTAGGTTTTCAGGAGGGATTTGAATGTTGGGAGTGGGTTTCCAGGAGGGATTTGAAAGTTGGGAGAGAATGTATGTATCCAGAGAGGGAGCTCTAGGCATGGGGGGCAGCAAGAGAGAAGGGGGCAAAGATGTTTAGAGGAGCAAGGGGGTCACGAGCAGGCGAGGGTGGGGGCAGAGGAGGAGTGAAGCTCCCGGGCAGGAGTTTGGCGTGATACAAGAGTGGAGAAATATGAGGGAGCAAGGCCATAAAGAGCCTTGAAGGCGCATTTTTAATGTCCACAAATTAAATACCTCACGATCGAGGTATTTAATTCACGGACTTTAAAAATGCACCACCACCATAATATGCGCATAATACCCCGCTTCCGTCTCGTGTAATTAATAAAGGCGGCCGTTTCAAAGTATGCGCGATCTCCATGCGCGATCATGCGCCACTCGTCTAAAAGAGCTCTCAGTCGAGTGGAGAGGGCGGAAGCCCAGTTGTTGGGGGTCAAGGGAGGAAACTGAAGAGAGGAAATCAAGACAGAGCATGAAGACAGCCTGCTCCAGGAGCTTAGAAGTGAAGAGTAGGAGCGAAATGAGGTGATAGCTGGAAGGGTCGGAGGAGTCAAGAGTAGTTTTCTTAAGGATAGGGGAGACTGTGACATGTTTGAAAGCCAATGGAAATTAAAAATGCGCCACCACCATAATATGCGCATAATACCCCGCTTCTTATAGGGTCTCAGCTCACAGTGATTTATTATAGATTTCTTGTAAATACATTGTATGTAAGTTGTACAAAAATCTTAAGTAAAAGAATCCAGACAGCTCATTAAGCTAAATAAAAAGGTAACATAGTATGTAGTAGAAGACATATTAAGTAGTGCTGAAACTCAATACTCTAATTTTTTGGAATACAGTGAGGATCACTGTACTTGGTTCCAAATGTCTGAGTTCCGAGGCTCAAAATCTGGTACTCAGAAAGTCTGGAACCCTTGATCAAGTGATGGATGCGCACATGACCAGAGTGACCCAGACCTGACCTTAGCTTTTCTGAGCTAGGAAAGAAAATTTAGTGCCATATTTGGTAGGCAGGAGGGTAATGGGGAGGAAAGGTGAGTGATGGACAAGTACAGGACAGATTTTGATTGGCTGGCAGGGGCAAAATAAAAGTGTCTGTTTGGGCATTTTCCTTTCTCTTTGGGGAATTTGGCTGCGTGTTGCATTGCTGCATCTGTAAGTATTTCGGCTTGTGGGGGTGACTGGGCTGGACTGTCCATAGGGACAATTCTGGGGGTTATTAATAGCCACCCTGATTTTTTTTATATTTAAAATGTGTGTTGCTTGCACACCGCTTGGGCACCATAGAACAGTACTGTGCATTTGGTTTTGCCATGTGGCTTTTGCAGTTGAACTTTGGGTTTGTCTTGTGATTGTTTCACTTTTGCAGTGGTTTTTTGGTACTGTACTTTTGCTGTGGATTCAACTTTGCCAAGATGTGCCCACTTGGGGCACAGGGGGAAAACTTCTGGTTAATATATGGTGTGTGGGGAGCGGGCTTGCCTTGCATAGGGAAGCATAGAGCAAGGGAAGCATATGTTGTTGTTTTTTGAGGGGGGAGGGTTACATGTTGGATTTGTTGTGACAATGTCTGCTGGCTGCTGGCACACATGGGGCCAGAGGTCCAAACTTCTTATAAGATGATATGCTCTTTCTTGGGGCACTCCAGTACTACCCACCCTAGAACTTGCATGTAATTATGGGCATGCTTGGGGATAGTGTGGGGCAAATCTGCTGGTCATTATTTAAAATGGTGGGTTTTTTTTTAATGTTGGCTTGTGTCTCTTCTTCTGCTTGCTGGCAGGGCAGGGAGTGGGACTATGTGCTTTCTCTCTATGGGGTACGCCAGTGCCAGTGCCACCAAGCTGCCTTGCATCATGTATAAAGGCAATGGGCCCAGTTTTTTTGGGGGTGGGTGGGAGGGGGAACTTGCTGATTGTTAATATGGTGTTTTTTGTGTCGGGGGTTGTGCCACCCAGCTGCCTTGCATCATCTATATAGGGGCACTGGACCCAGGCAGGGGGGTCAAACTTGCTGATTGTTAATAATATATGATGCTCCTTTTGTGAGGGCTTGTGGGCAGCTCTTCTGCCTGCTCACAGAGCAGGGAGTGGGTCCATGTGCTCTCTCTCTCTATGGGGCACCCCAGTGCCAGTGCCACCTGGCTGCCAGACTTGCATCATGGGGTGATTTCAGACGTGACGAGATCACGCTGAACCACACTGAACCACGGTGAACCCCGCGGCGGGGCGAAAGGCCCCTGAACGTCTGCACAGCGTGCGCCAGATGTTGGCCACGCTGAATCTGCACATGGGGTCAATTTGAACCACGCTTCCCGGGCTAGCCGGGGGAAGGTCCCGGGAAGCGTGGTCAAATGGACCGCGGGCCGTGGCCAACAAAAAGTAACGTCTGGCCGCGTGCCACGGGCCGGGATCCCCGGCGGGATCCCGGGCCGTGGCACGATCGGCCAGACGCGGCGGCCGCATTGGCCCCGCCGCCCGCCCGTCTCCTCGGAGGGCGGGCGGCGGGGTGCGTGGAGGGGGCGGGGCCGTGCGGCCGCACGTTGCGCCGCGCGGCCCCGGCCCCTCCCACTTTCCCCGCCGGGATCCCCCCGGCACGTCTGTTGGGCCGTGCAGGGGTGACCCCGGCGGGGAACGAAGACGTTCGTTACGGTACGGGGCCAAAGGGCCCCGTAACGTCTGAAAATACCCATGATGGAGGCCACACGATAACAGTCAACTGATTCCAGTGACAATGTGTGGTCAAAGGTAGCCGCGTTCTGGATTGGGATGCCAAGGAATAAGCTTGCCTTGCTTAGCAAAGCCAGAAGCTGAAGCTGGGACACCCTGCCCCAAGTCCAGTTGACTAACCACTAGCCCACAATGGTTTCCTAGGCATTGCGACTACAGATAAATAACAATCATTAGAATGGATTTATTCCTGTAATTATGAAATGCACACTATTGTCAACTCCAATTATTAAAAACCCACAGCGTGGAGAAAAATAATTATAAGACTCCCAAGAGCTAAATAATGTAACGTTCTTTTTGTGTGTTAGAAACCTCACTGCAGAATCCCTGCTGCACCAGGGCAGCAAAAACATGGCAGTGGTACACAGAGGGTGTTTTTAGATTACCCTAATTTCTCCCGGACTTCAGAGTCTGGGAGAAACAAACTGTGCATGTGTGTGTGTGTGTTTTTAGACATTCACCCCTGTTACTGGAAGTCGACTGGGTGCCATTGGCGGAAAACTTGCACATGCTTGGAGACTTGGACTTGTAAAACCTCGATATTGGGGTTTTACAAGTTTGGGTCTCCAAGCATGTGCGAGTTCCCTGGTGCCCGCTGTTTCCAATGGCGCCTGGCTGACTTTTGGTAGCGGGAGTGAACGTCTACCCCCTCCCCCTGTGCGAGTTTGTTTCTCCTTGACTGAGAAGTCTGAGAGAAATGAGGGCTTGTGTAAAAACATCCAAAGCTATTTGCCTGACACAAACCCCACTTGGGGACTTAAATACAGTGATCCTAGACAGCAGGGATAACATGCCGGGTATATGAAATATTAGTCAGGATTTTAACTCCATCTGCAGAAGGTGAGACCCCAGTTGTGATCCTTCTGATCAACAGTTTGGGATCCACTACTTTATGGGAAGATATAGCTCATGGACATGTATGATCCAGTCTCTCAATCACATGTGTGATGGTGTGGAGAAAAATATGGTGTATCAGAATTTATATATAGGAGAGGATTTCCTGTGCATGGAGTCTCTGAATCTAAGAAATATAATTCTTCCAGTTCTGGAGCCTTCCACAGTCTTTCTTTCTGCTGTGCAGGATATGACATTTAACAAAGGTCACATGTTTTAATGTATCCTCCCCCCCCCTCCCCGATTTTATTCGTTTAAAAGAAAACTTGTTATAAAAAGAAAATAGAACAACATTTAGTTATTGGATTTTCTCAGAACAAAATGATGTGTCTCCAAATTACCTACTGTACAAGAGTAAGGATAAGAGGTTAAAAAACGAGCACTCAGCACTTATCGACATGGCACTCTTTGCTACAACCCACCACCCATGGATTAGTTTTCAGGACACGTCTATCAAAACTTACCCTTTAGCAGAATTCTGTATTTCAATATCACTTTGAAAGGAAGTGTTAACTGTTATTGATACTTTTAAGTCTAGTGTGATGAAACTATTTTTAAATAGTACAGCACCAACTGTACTATTGTTTCCTGAGTAACAATTTTATTTTAATTCAGAGATCATGGAATCTATTGGGACAGCTTAAATGGAGAAAGGGAAGGAAGTGGAGCTACTGAGAAGATGAAAGGGACATTGATGGATTAGTGGTAGTGTAGGATCAGGAAAAGGACATGGGACATGAGATACTCAAGCTTAGAAGACCTCCCTCCAACCCCACCAAACTGCAAGAGTTTTGCTTCTTAATATGCATTAAAATATGAGTAAAATAATAATTGCAAATAAGATGTTTATCAGTATGGGCTCCAGAAATTGATTTCAGTCTTTATGGTGGGTGAATGAGAGCCACATTTCTCTCAGTGGTGGGCCTGGGAAGGCCTGATATGTTATTATTATTAACAAGCATTTATATCGCGCCAGCAATGTACCTGGCGCTTTACAAAGTAATTGAATAGACACGGTCCCTGCCCTAGGGCTTACAATCTGAGAGATGAGGGGTGTGGGGGGGAACGACGAAGGAAGGGGAACAGAAGGAGAGACAAGGAGTGTAACATTCAGGAGGAAGCGAGGTCCCAGGTGCATGTGTTTGGTTTAGTTACATCAAGAATGATGGCTGGTTGGTCCATGTGGTGAGGATAGGAGTACACAGACCTTAGTTAACAGATTGTACTGGATGGAGGGTATCAGCAGAAGTTAGGTGAGGAGAGCAAGAAGTCAGGGAGGGCAGAGCAGAAGAGGTGTGTCTTGAGGAGGGATTTGAAGGTATGAAGGGAGGGGGCGAGGCAGATGTGGGCAGGGAGGGAGTTCCAGGCGTGGGGGGCAGCTAGGGAGAAGCGACGAAGCCGGTTAGGGGAGTAGGGGAGGCGTGGGAGGGTGAGAGAGGGGACAGAGGAGGAGCGGAGTTCATGGACTGGAGTATGGAGGAAAATTAGCGCAGAGAGGTAGGGAGGGAGCAAGGTTGTGAAGAGCTTTATAGGTGAAGACTAGGAGCTTGTGCAGGATTCGTTGCAGATATGCAGCATGCCTGTGGATTTTAGGACACTGCTCTAAAATATTTGAAAGCAAGAGGAGAATCTGAGAGACAGAAATATTTTGTCGTGTGTGAGAGAGAGGCAAAAGGGTCATGAGAATCACAAACCAAGTTTTTTCCTCCAAAAACATGTCCAAGAGGGAAGAGTAAGAAGTCAACACAGAAATGTTAATGATGCTTCTTAAAGCACTTTAAAATCCCACTGACTTTGTAGAAACTACATCAGTTACACCAAGGATCAGTAAGGGAACAAAGAGCTGGTTAAGACTTCAGGTTTTACACCAAAGTTTAGTGATTTATCTCAAACATAATATAAGGGAAGAAATCATAGAAGAGATGTAGACCAGTATGGAGTCAGGCTCCAATTCATTAAATCAGTGTAGATCTTCGCTTAAGTTTTCAAAAGTGATGGATGTCCATTTTTTAAGTGTCCAACATAATGTACTTTGAAGAGGCCTGGGAGTTTTATAACATTGATCCCAACCATGAAATACAAAACAGAGTGTCTTGCATAGAGTCTTTTACATCCCAAAATGGATGGTAGCTTTATCTTCGGGAGGAATGTGTTGACATTTTTGGAGGTATTTCAGGTTTCTTATAACTAAGGCCATTTTTACACGGACTGCCCCCCATGCCGCTCGGTGTTCGGGCAGGTGTGCATTGGGGGGAGGGGTGGAGTCTGTGTATACGGCCGCGGGTGGGTGGACAGATGGGGTGCGCAGGGGGGTGCGCCCATGTAAACACCACAGGTGGCAGGTGTTTGTGTGTGCGTGCTCTCGCCGCACACCCACCAGCACCTGTTGCACACCTACTCACACCCACCTCTACCCACAGAGCCATCCGCCAGAATGGAGAATGCTCTGTGGGTAGAGGTGGGTTTGGGTAGGTGGAAGTGGGTGTGTGTCCATGTAAACGGGCACCCACCCACCTACACCCGCCGTGCCGACACCCCACCCACCCACCCACCCGGGTTCGTGTAAAAAAGACCTATGTTTACATTGCATCTTCTGATATAACAACAATCACATTGGTGGCTACTTACGTCTTTCTAATCTATCATCACCATTGATTATTGTTAGGAAACAAGAATTGATAACCTTCACTTTTATTCTGTGTTAAATTTTATTGTTTTATATGGTATGTCAAGTGGTTAACCACTTTATTTTATATTATGCTGGTTTTTTTGACAACTAGATTTTTTTAACTTTAAATGGCTAATCACTGAATAAAATGATGATGATTATGATGATGGGTATTTTCAGACGATACGTGGGCCGTTGGCCCCGTACCGGCACCAACGGCTTCGTTCCCCGCCGGGGTCACCCCGTAATGGCACAACAGACGTGCCGGGGGGATCCCGGCGGGGAAAGTGGGAGGGGCCGGGGCCGCGCGGCGCAACGTGCGGCCGCGCGGCCCCGCCCCCTCCACGCACCCCGCCGCCCGCCCTCCGAGGAGACGGGCGGGCGGCGGGGCCATTGCGGCCGCCGCGTCCGGCCGATCGTGCCACGGCCCGGGATCCCGCCGGGGATCCCGGGCCGTGGCACGCGGCCAGACGTTACTTTTCCTTGGCCACGGCCCGGGGTCCGTTTGACCACGCTTCCCGGGACCTTCCCCCGGCTAGCCCGGGAAGCGTGGTTCAAACGAACCCCATGTGGGGATTGACCGTGGCCAACATCTGGCGCGCCGTGAACAGACGTACGGGACACGGTGACCACAGGTGGGTATTCACCGTGGTTCACCGTGTTAACGTCACGTCTGAAATCACCCGATGATTGATGATTGATGATAAAATGATGATGAACTACGATTACTGTCCATTCCAGCTTTTTTAAAATAGACCCTTCACTTTCCAATGATTTAGATAATATTTCTGCTCTCAGTTAGATGGACGCAAACCATTGGTATCATATGGCATCTAAGGGATGGGCAAAAGGATTCTTCTCTTTGTATATGTATATAACATCGGATTGTAATTCTGATTTCAAGTTAAGTCAAAATGTTTAAAACATAACTAAAAATGTCCTTATCTAAATCTTTTCTGTACAGATTCTTTCCAAGAGCCTCTTCCAGAGACTCAGATCACCCTGAAGAAATCCTCTGGGTGCTTTTCAGGGTCTTTGGAGAATTTGTAATACTCTCTTTGTCTTTCAAGTGGTTAAACTAAGTGGAAGTTTAATTTAAGACGCCAGCCTTAGGCTATTCAGGATGTCTCAGCTTTTCCTATTTACTCATTCTAACACCCATGAGTCAGAGCACCAAGTGCTCTTAGTGGAACTTTCAACACCAAATTGAAGTTGGGAGCAATATAAGCTGCATGTATGAACATCCACGTGTCACCAAGGAGATGTGAGGCAGAAATCACTTCAAGCTCTACTGCATCTGACGGAGAGATTCTGAAGGTAGGGGTGGGGGTGGGGTTTTTCCCCACATATTGTATTTTTAAATTGTTTAAAAATTTTTATATTGTTTTATTGAGTGCTGTTCGCGGCCCCGGGCTGCCCTGTGGGCAGGAGGGGCGGGAGATAAATTTTAAATAAATAAATAAAATTAAAAAATTCGTAGTCCACAGTTGGAAGAAGGCTCTGGCAGAGGAAAAATCATGTAACAAAAATATTGGAGGAAAAATCACCACCATGATCTATGTTGTTTTATGTCATAAAACTAAGCATCACTATATTAGCAATGGGCTTGAATTAAACTTATAGTGAGGAAAAACTTAAACCACTCATATTATTCATTTGAAAGTATATTCATTCCATTGTAAAACTATGAACAGTTGTTGGATTTCTTTAAATCAAAGCATGATTCATATAATTACCATATTATGATTAGCTTTATTAAATGACTGAACATATTGTAAAGGTTTGTGACAAATGAAAGGAAAGCTAAATGTGAAGAACTAGTTTTCAGGGAGAAGTGCTACATTCAATATTTAAATTAATACAGTCACTGTTGTGCATTCTTTGTCACAAGATCAGCTCTGAATGGAAGGTTACTGTACTCTGACTTTCTCCAGTTCCATTCAAGCAATTTATAAGCATAACCTCTATTTCCAGCTAAGTCTCTCTCCTCCCCACCCTCCTGCCCCTATTGGAAATCTTTTGTATAGGGTGGATTTGTTAGTTTATAAAATTCAAGATACTTTGGGGGTATTAAGATAGATAATATCTCAGCTTCCTTGTTGTTCTATATATTTATGGACTAAAAATATATCTAACAATTGATATATTTGTTTAATTTTTGAGCATCTACCTGCATCCAGTATGATTGTGGCAGGGGTGCCAATATTATTATTATTATTATTATTATTATTATTATTATTATTATTAGCTTTTATATAATTTCAGTGATGTACCTGGTACTTTACAGAGAATAAGATAGACACGGTCCCTGCTTGAGCGCTTACAATCTAAAGACAGGGGGAGGGGAGACCGGGAAGGGGGAACAGAGGGAGAGACAAGGGATGTGACATTCATGTACTACATTAATGTAGTAATTGTTCCATGCTATTATTGTTAGCCTTGATGATTTTGCATTTAAGTACAATTTCAATAAACTATAGAAAAATTAGCATATAATAGGTCAATCAGATCAATCATTTTTATTAGGAATTGGCTTACGTCCTCATCCATCTTAAATAACTAAAAGACAAGATAAAGTAAAACATGAAACCAGCAATTTATAGAGTAATAAAATAACAGGGAAACAAAACCTAAATATATAAGGATGAATTTGAGGACAAAAACAATATACTGCCCAAAACAAACAGTCAAAACATCTTATAACCTTTACCCATCAATACAGGATAAACCACCTATAAAGGTTGTAATAATTTATTACTATTATTATTATTATTATTATTATTATTATTATTTTTATTATTATTATTATTATTAATTTCTTGGCCACCCCCTCCTGCCACAGTAGTTTGGGGCAGCTCACAACATAATAATGTATAAAACAAATACATAGTAAATACATAATATAAAAAATTAATTAAAAACCATAAAACAACATAGGCAGAGCCACAACTCCCCCTCCCATCCCTACCGCCACTGCTCACCGATCTCTCTCACCAAATGCCTGGCAAGAATCTCCAAGGGAATTCTTAACCCAACAAAATACTTATAGGTAATAATAACCCCTTCCTGAAATACCAAAGAGTAGTGTATAACTCCTAATATAAGACAAACCGAATCATCAATAATAACCTTAACATTAGTATGGGGTAAACCAACTTCCAAAGATTGAAAACACAATCAAACAGTTGGCTTAAGCCACAGGGGCATTTATGAATTAGTAGTGACCTCTCCCTTGGATACAAAGCTATGGCACATGGTTTCTGCTCTTAACGTAAAGAAAGTTAGTTCAGCCAGGAAAGATTCTTCTTCCTGTTGGAGGATCCACAATGTTTTCTCAGTTCTGGTGAACGTATTCAAAAAGAGCAGGAGTGGTAACAGAAATTCCTGATGGATGTCTTTATATGATGGACATTCCAAAATATAGTGGGGTGTATCTTCCACTATGTCCAGACTTTGAGGGCAAAACCTTCTATCTCTAGGGATATTAGCTCTCTCCAGGAATGCAGAAGGCATTTGCTCTAACTGCATTCTGGACAATGCCAGACGAAGATGCGGTTTAAGATCTAATTCTAGGTATTTCTTTATTCCCCAAGAATGTTTAACTAAGGGTGAAAACAGACATGACGCTAACCACCCTTTAACCACCCTTGGTGGTTATTTATGCATGTTCAGGGCTGCATAGGGCACCAATACAGGAATGAGGAAGCCATTTGCTCTAACTGCATTCTGGACAATGCCAGACGAAGATGCGGTTTAAGATCTAATTCTAGGTATTTCTTTATTCCCCAAGAATGTTTAACTAAGGGTGAAAACAGACATGACGCTAACCACCCTTTAACCACCCTTGGTGGTTATTTATGCATGTTCAGGGCTGCATAGGGCACCAATACAGCCCTGCAACATGCATAAATAACCACCAAAGGTGGTTAAAGGGTGGTTAGCGTCATATCTGTTTTCACCCTAAATTATATAGGGGAGCAATGCATGATAGTCGAGTAGCCGCCAGATCATTTTGCCTAGCTATATCCTGAAGTTGTAGGAAAATGAAAGACTTATTCCTCACAGTAGAAAAACGTTCATTACCTGCCAAATAATCAGCCATCTTCATTGACCTAAAGGTTTAATTTAAAAAATAAATCTTAACCATGGTGATTGTTGAGCTGGAGAAAGACCTAGATCTTCTAGTAAACACATTTTGGAAAGACAAAGAGAATAGGTTAAAATCCTAAACCAGAATATAAACCATATAAAGGTCAACAATAGAAATGGAGCAGAAAAAAGAAGAAGCAGTATAATTTGTTAGCCCAATGAACAGTCATACTTATATTATTAGGTGTGTATTGGTTTAACAAATGTAATTTATATTGTGGCTAATTATGCAGAGAAATATGAAAATGAGGAATGCTGATGTTTAGAAAAATTAATAGGCAAAGTCACATTTACAAGTAGTTTTTAATTCTTTCTCTTGGGAAATAGTGGGTGATTTCAGACGTTACGAGGCCCGTTGGCCCCGTACCGAAATCAACCCATTCATTCCCCGCCGGGGTCACCCTGTCACGCCGCAACAGACGTGCTGGGGGGATCCCGGCGGGGAATCTGGGAGGGGCGGGGCTGCGTGGCGCAACGTGCGGCCGCACGGCCCCGCCCCCTCCACGCTCCCGCCGCCCGCCCTCTGGGGAGACGGGCGGGCGGCGGGGCCAATGTGGCCGCCACGTCGGGCCGGATTCGCCACGACCCGGGATCCCGCCGGTGATCCCGGGCCGTGGCGCCCGGCCAGACGTTACTTTTTGTTGGTCCCCGCTGGGGATCTCTTTGACCACGCTTTCCGGGACATTCCCTCGGCTATCCCGGGAAGCGTGGTTCAAATTGACCCCATATGGGTATTGACCTTGGCGAACATCTGGCGGCCACCAAACAGACGTTCGAGGCACATTGACCACAGGTGGGTATTCACCGTGGTTCACTGTGATCTCGTAACGTCTGAAAATACCCAGTATTTGGCATTACAGATATGTTTAGCAAAACTACAGGATTGAATACTACTAGAAGTATTGAGGATCCAAGTGTATTTCTGTTTGGCTTTGTCATCTTAAATAAATTATACACAAAAATATACAAAATATCTAAGTGCCACATTCTTTCATCCTGACTCATCTGACATGACAAAGGTCCCATTCAAAATTAATGGGGGTATTCAGGAAATAAAGTCTGAATAAGTGTGGCAGAACCTTTGTCTAAATCTGAAAATGATCATTTATGTACCTTAAGACTAACATTACCTTAAGACTGACCATATTCCACACCTACTCCTGGAGGCTCACCCGGATAGTTTTCTGTGCTCCAAAACCACCCACTTCGGGGGATTCTGCCATTGCACCTTATATTCGTAGGCGACTGGGCATTTACTGCGGCGGGCCTCTTAGTATGGATTATTTACTCTCCAGGTGCTTTTAGGATCCAGCGCTGATTTCCCTTCATGTGTTCCCCTCCTTCTTTACCTTCCCCTTTTAATTTTTTTTTAATGGATTTCTATTTTAAGTGGCTTTTATATTGTTTTATCATATTTTTATTGTGTGAAGTGTGCTCCAAGTGCCATTTTGCAGAGGGTATTATAAAAATAAAATTATTATGAATTATTATTTTTAAGTGATGTAAAAGGATAAACTAGGACCATAATCCACTGTGAGCAAGTAGTTTTGGGGCTATGTCCTTTAGATCAGATGTTCCAGTTGTTTTCAAAGGAGGCTTCATGTTCTACTATTTTCTTGATATTTAGATATGGATGTGAGGGAGCACATCTTTTGAAGACTCTAAGCCCAGACTTTGTTAGTTTACGCCACTCACATCAATTATTATCGTTTTGGACTGTCAGCTGTAAATATATGGACTGAGTCAAAGGGTGTTTTTAAATGAGCAAGGAGATGGGGGTGTTCCATGTCTGCTGAGTGGCACTGTCGTAGAGCACCCACTTAGGTAGAATGCGTCGGGAGGGATTCAAACAGGTGGTTCCCAGAGTGGCTACCCCGGCTATATAGGGAAAGGAGGGGGTCATGCATCACTGCTAAACTGCCCCCAGTCTTCTCTCCCTGTACACATCCCACATCCATCAGCCTTGTTCCACCCATGGACAGCCCTCCAGTTCTCAGCTATCCTGTTCTACACAACTTAATTGAAACCATATATGGAAAGCAGGGGGTCATGGGGTAGCCACCCCCTCTCAGCCACCCTAACTTCAGTGTTGCCCACAACCTGAAGAGGAAGAGGATTGGGGCTAAAAGTGTGGGTGCATGGAGCCTATGTTTTAAGCAAGCACAATATGTGAGAGTGTACAATGTCTTTACTGCTTACATGACATGCACGTTAAAGCACAAACTTTAACTAACCAATTCCATGTTTTTTGGAGCATGATTGAATTTGTAAGAGCCTTAACTCTTCTCTTAAACTGAAAGGTTTTATGATTCTAGAATTTCCAGTTTTTGAAAGGGTAATGCACATAGTAACTAACTTCCTCCTGCTGGCGCAGTACCAACCTGAATGGTAATGTAATCACCTGCATGCCTCACCATTGTAATGAACTGTGTAATGAACTGTAGATGGGAACATGCACACAAAGAGAGAGGAAGCATCCATGATCCCCTTCCTCCCCTTTCTGAGCACACCCATTAAACTCCCCTCACCCCAACAGAGCAGAGATGGGGGCAAACAGGGCTAAAAGAATGGTTGAACACAACATGAACTGAGCTGCTACCAACTATGCTTAGCAGTTTATGCTTTATATACTGGCTAAGCAACGCAAAACTTCTGGAAACTGATGTGAACATGCTGGAAATTGATTCAAAATAATACAAAAGGACGGTCACGAAAAATCCCAGATAGTAAATTCCCAAAAGTCCTGGAAAGTGATGGAAAATTATGGAAAATTATGGGAAAATGCTGGAGCCAATCTCGCAATGGTGGAAGCATGGAATCATTGACCAGTAGGGAAATATTGACAAATGGTCACAAGTGCTCATGAGTTGTTGGTGATGCGGCTGTGGGACCAAGCTGGGATTAGTGGGACTGTTCTTGAATGGTTCCGCTCTTTCCTGGCTGGGAGAACCCAGCGTGTGGTGCTGGGTGAGTTTTCATCTTCCCCCCAGGGCCTCACGTGTGGGGTTCCGCAGGGTTCCATTCTATCCCCTCTCTTGTTCAATGTGTATATGCAGCCTTTGGGGGAGGTTGTCAGGGAGTTTGGGGTGAGGTGTCATCAATATGCTGATGACACCCAGCTATATCTCTCATTTTCATTTGACCCAGGCCTGACAGTCTCGATGCTTACCTGGTGTTTGTCAGCTGTGGGGGATTGGATAAGGGCGAGCTGCCTGAAATTAAATCCTGACAAGACGGAGGTGATGGTAATGGGAAAAGCCGAGGGAGTGATGGCCCCCATCATTGATGGGGTGGGGGTCCGTCCTCCCTTGGTTTCTCAGGTCCGGAGTCTGGGGGTGCTCCTGGACCCACAGCTCCACCTGGATGTACAGGTGGAGACTGTGGTGAAGGGGAAATTTCACCAGTTACATCTGGTGCATCGACTTAGGCCATATGTCTCGAACTCAGATCTGGCCACAATCATCCATGCTTTTATTACCTAGAGACTGTACTACTGTAACATGTTCTATGGGGCTACCCTTCATTAGGGATGGGTGAATGCAGTTTGGGGACTCGGGGCTCGGCCTGAACTCGGGGCATTCGGGCTGTCCGCGAACACCCCGAACCCGAACCTCCCCCCACCCGAACTGGGTTCTGAACCCATTCGGCTGGAGAGCAGGGGGGAACCTGGTTTCCCCTCCCTCCAGGCTGCGCGGGTGGAAGGGGCGCCAGAGCTCACCTCCCTCCCACCTTGCGCAGCCTACAATTTTTTTTAAAAAAACCCTCCACCCTAGGGATTGCCCTACCTGGTGGCGCCGGGGCTCTGGCCCCGAGTCCCGTGGCAGCAGTGGTGGTGGGGCTCCGGCAGCGCTGCAGAGCACTTCAGGCTGCTACTTCCAGGTCAGGTGACCAGGTCAGGTGACCCGGAAGGCCACGAGAGGCCTGAAGCACTCCGCAGCAGCACCAGAGTTGACCCCGCTGTCGCCGCGGGACCCGGAGATGGAGCCTGACCTACATGGTGGTGCTGGGGCTCTGGCCCCAGGTCCAGGGGCAGCAGCGGGGCTGGCTCTGGTGGCGCTGTGGAGTGCTTAGGCCTCTACTAGACCTTCCAGGTCACCTGACCCACTCATGTGACCCGGAAGTAGTGGCCTGAAGTGTGCCGCCAGAGCCAGCCCTGCTGCCACTGCTGCCACGGGACCCAGGGCCAGAGCCCCAGTGCCACCAGGTAGGGTGATCCCTGGGTGGGGGGTTTAAAAAATAAATAAATTGTAGGCTCCGCAGGGTGGGTGGGGGGAGGTGAGCTCCGGCGCCCCTTCCACCCACGCAGCCTGGAGGGAGGGGAAACCAGGTTCCCTCCTGTTCCTGCCCGAATGGGTTTGGCCCCCCCAAACAGGTTCGGGCCGAACAGCCAAACCCCAAATGGTTTTGGGGGGGTGAACCCCAAACGGGCCAAACCCCGAACCCCTGGGTGTTCGCACACCCCTATCTTTCATGTTGGTTCAGAGACTGCAGCTGGTGCAGAATGTGACGGCCCATCTCTTGACTGAGACGGGCCGACATGAGCACATTACACCAGTGCCCCGCTCTCTGTACTAGCTGCCGATAGCCTTTCCAGGCCCAATTCAAGGTGTTGGTATTGACCTCTTAAGCCTTAAATGTTTTGGGCCTCACCTACCTGCAGGACCACCTCACCCTCTGGGCCCTGGATCGGCCCCTGCGGTCAGCTGGGGGCGCCCTCCTCGGTGTCCCCTAGGTTTCCCGGGAGTCTACCATGAGGAGGGCGTTCTCTGTGGCTGTGCCGTGGCTGTGGAAATCCCTCCCATTGGAGGTCTTCTTGACCACTGACCTCCCCTCTTTCCACAGACAGTGTAAGACCTGGCTGTTCCACCGGACCATTACCAAGGGAAAGGGAGTGGGTGGGTTGGGTTGAGTTAGGATGGGTGGGTGGGTATGGATTGTTTTAGGTTGTTTTAACTGTAATTCTATTGTTGTGTATTTTAATATGTTTTTTAAATGTTGTTAGCCACCCCAAGATGCCTGAGGCAGGAGGGGGTGGTGCGGGGGTTGGTTAGTCCGGCCTCCCTCCACCTGAATGGGGACTTTTCCCAGGCCTGCTGTGAGGAGTTTGTCATCTACTTCGCGGACAAGATCGCTCGGATTCAGAGCTACTTTGCAGCCGGATTAGGGGCAGTAGATAGAGAGCGCGAGGTGATGGAGGCCCCGTCTGGTCTATCTTTGTGGGGGGAGTTTCGGGAAGTGACTCCGGCCAATGCGGTGGATGTCTTGGGGTCTGTGAGGGCCACTTGTTGTGAACTCGATCCATGCCCGTCCTGGCTGGTGAAAGCCTCCAGGGAGATGTTGGGGATGGTGCTGGTGAGGGTAGTGAACGCGTTGTTACAGCAGGGGAGGCTGTCGCCCAGTCTCAAGGAGGCTGTGGTGCGTCCCCTGCTGAAGAAACCATCATTGGACGTGGACGCCCTCGCCAGTTACCGACCTGTCTCTAACCTTCCCTTTTTAGGGAAGGTTATTGAGAGGGCGGTGGTACTCCAGCTCCAGGTGCATCTAGATAGCATCGGTTTCCTGGACCTGTTTCAATCTGGGTTCTGCCCTGGCTATGGCACCAAGACGGCGTTGGTGGCCTTGGTCGACGATCTCCACCGGGAGATGGAGGCAGGATTTTCAACATTTTTCATCCTGCTAGATCTCTCGGCCGCTTTTGACACCGTGGACCATGGGCTGATGTTGAGACAGCTGCGTGACCTGGGGGGTCTGGATGGGACTGTTCTTGAATGGTTCCGTTCATTCCTCTCGGGGGAGGTCGGGAGGTCGTGGGGTTCGGTGTGTGCTGTCACCAATATGCTGACGATACTCAGCTGTACCTCTCTTTTTCAACGGACCAAGACCCTGCTATCTCGGTGCTATCCCAGTGCTTGGAGGCCATGGCGGAGTGGATGTGGCAGAGCAGACTGAAGCTCAACCCCG
>QEPC01010071.1:1277343-1290885 GCA_003113815.1 Sphenodon punctatus | reverse complement strand
CCTCCCCCCCGCCCCAGGAAATATAATGAAGCCCCACTATTTTGTGCTATTTAAATTGTTGTTACATTATGATAGATTACATAAGTGAAGCATTTCAAAATGCTGTACTTTTAAATCTTGTATGTATCACTTCTGCTGCATGTAATATAGTCATCCAATTGAAAATATTCCAAAAATGCAAATTACATTTTACATCCCAGTGATTTACAGTGAGCAGCTGAATCATTGCCCAGGGGCTAGGTGAGTTTATTTCTTGCATTTGCATTTGTACCCCGCCCCTCCTGACAACAGTTCGGGGTGGCTTCCAACAGTCATAAAAACAAATAGAAAACACATATAAACAATTTAAAATACTTGGACAATTTTAATACTTTAAAACAGGGCCCCGGGATACAACTTAAACATTAAAACAATAGACAGGGTAGGGGAGATGAACAAAAACCCTAACCCACCCCCCTCCCCCCCCAAAGGCCTAGGCGAACAGCCAGGTTTTACACCGCTAGAATGACAACAGGCTTGGGGCCAGGCGAGCTTCCTCCGGAAGAAAGTTCCAAAGGTGCGGCCCGGCCACCGAGAATGCCCTCTCCATTGTGGTCCCCCGCTTTATGTGGGGAACCTCCAGAAAGGCACCCCTGGCTGACCGCAGGAGCCGCTCTGGGGTGCGGAGGGTGAGGCAATCCCTGTGGTACGAGACCGTGAAGGGCCTTATAGATCAACACCAAAACCTTGAACCTAGCTCGGCACACTATTGGCAACCAGTGCAGAGTCCGGAGCACAGGTGTAATGTGCTCCCGATGACCCGTCCCCATAAGGAGACGAGCTGCTGCATTCTGCAGTAGCTGCAGCCTCCGAACCAGGAACAAGGGAAGCCCCACGTAGAGCACGTTGCAGTAGTCCAGCCTCGAGGTGATGAAGGCATGAATGAGGGAGGCCAGGTCCGGGCCGGAGATGAACGGACGCAACCTACGCACCAGATACAACTGTGTCTCCCCAACCCCTGAGAGGGTCTTTGAGGGTGTGCCTGAAGGCCCCCTGCTGCTGCCCTCACTCCCTGCCATTGGGCTTCAGCTGCTGAAGCTGCCAGGACTGGTGGGGTGGGGCTGGAGATCGCCCCCCCTTCCCTCGGAGGAGAGGCAGAGCCAGGGATTCCCTGGACTTCTGCCTAGCCTCTGCAAGAGTGGCAGAGGGGCCATGCCTAAAGGGTCCTTAGGGTGTAGTCCTTCAGCATGAGATTGATGGTTGGGGGAATCCCCATGAATGTGAGGGTAGGGGCTATTGGAATTAATTGGGCTTGGGTTTTAAAGATCTGGCTGTTTTAGAAGTATCCCAAACTTGGTGGGGAGGTTCTTTTAAGGGGTGGTGGTGGTGGTGGTTTTGTTTTTGTGTGGAAAGGTTATGAGGGAGGGGTCGGTCCCCCTGGTGAGAGCGGGGGGAGGAAGGACTGGATTAGGGTGGATAGGGGTGATTCCCTCAGTGAGGGTGGGGGGCTAACACACAAGGAAGGAGAGAGATGAGATACCCTCCTGTGAGAGGAGGGTTGTATGGTTTTTTGAGGGGAGTGTGGGATTTCCCTCATTGGTGTGGCGGGACAGCCGGATGAAAGGGGGTCTGGGAGCCAGGGCAGCCATTGTGGTCATGACAGGCTGGGGGAATTATGATCCCTTGGGGGGGGGTGCGTTAGAGCTCAGAGGTGGGAGAGGTACTTGGTGCCTGTCCCCCTCGCCCCTCCGGCAGTTGATGAGGTGGTTCAGGCAAGGGAGGTCTCTGGCCTTGTTTTGATGCTGTTGAACACGAGGTCAGTTGTAAATAAGTCATCTATGGTCCAGGAGCTAATCCTGGACCAAGCGGCCAGTGTCGTGTGGATCACAGAAACATGTCTGGATACTGAGTCAGGGTCAATTTTATTTTTGATTGACCTTGTTCCAGCCGGGTATTCTGTGCAGCATCAACCATGGCTGAAGGGATGAGGAGGTGGTGTAGCCATTGTTTTTAGGGAGACATGGTCCGTTAAGAGGTATCCTGTGCAGACTCCACCCGGTATAGAGGGCCTTCATCTTGTGTTTGATTTGGCTGGAAACAGATTAGGGCTGCTGTTAGCGTATTGTGCACCCACCTGCACAGCAGCATCTGTACATGCTCTAGCGGAACTAGTATTGGGGATGATCTTGCAGTCCCCGAGGCTATTAGTCTTATCTTCAATAATCACGCCGATGTTATTATTATTAGTATTATTATTAACAAACATTTATATAGCGCTAGCAGTGTACCTGGAACTTTACAAAGTAATAAAATAGACACGGTCCCTGCCTCTGGGGCTTACAATCTGAGAGATGGGAGCTGGGGGAGAGACTTAGGAAGGGGAATAGAGGGAGATACAAGGGGTCTAACATTCATGAAGATGCGAGGTCTCAAGTGCACGTACTTGGCTTGGTTACGATGAGAATGACAGCAGGCAGGTCCATGTTGCAAGGATAAGGGTAAACCGATCGTAGGTATAGGAATAGTGGCTCAGCAGGATAAAGAGTCAGACAGAGCAGAGCGAAAGAGGTGAGTTTTAAGGAGAGATTTGAAGGTATGAAGGGAGGGGGCAAGGCGGATGTGGACAGGGAGGGAGTTCCAGGCATGGGGGGCAGCAAGTGAGAAGGGACGAAGGCGCTTAGGGGAGCAGGGAAGGCGTGGAAGGGTGAGAGAAGGGACAGAGGAGGAGCGAAGTGCACGGGCTGGAGTATGGAGGGCGATAAGTGCAGAGAGGTAGGGGGGAGCAAGGTTGTGAAGAGCTTTATAGGTGAAGACTAGGAGCTTGTGCAGGATTCGTTCAGGAAGGGGAAGCCAGTGAAGCGAAGAGAGGAGGGGCTGCACATGGTCGAAGCGACGGGTGAGGTAGATGACCCTGGCAGCAGAGTTTTGGACAGAGATGAGGTGAGAAAGGGGAGAGCGGGGAAGGCCAGTGAGAAGGAGGTTACAGTAATCGAGGTGAGAGATGACCAGAGCATGAACAAGAGACATTTCTGGGGCTGCACATGGTCGAAGCGACGGGTGAGGTAGATGACCCTGGCAGCAGAGTTTTGGACAGAGATGAGGTGAGAAAGGTGAGACCGGGGAAGGCCAGAATAATCGAGGCGAGAGATGACCTGAGCATGAACAAGTTTTGGCAGACGAGACAGAGATGTCAACCTTTATGGCACAGAGCATGAGTTCATGGCCGCCATGGCAACCATGGGCCTGTCTCAGTTGATGAGCAATCTGACACATTGTGGGGGGGGCATACTCTGGATTTGGTATTCTGCAGTGGCCTTGAGGCAGAGGCCCCGTTAGTGGGGGATGTGTCATTGATGCCCTTGTCATGGATGGATTATTACCTCTTGTGAGCCTGTCTCCTGGTGCACGTCTGCCCCTAGAAGCGTGTGGAACCCATTTGGTTGGTTTGCCCCTGGAGACTTATGGAACTGGAGAGGTTCCGGAATGCTCTGGGGAGATACCATCTGACCTTGATGCCCATTCTCTCAATGACTTTGTAGCTCCTTGGAATATCTTCTTGATCAAGGCCATCGACAGAATGGCTCCCAAGCATCTGTTTCCCAGGCATCAACGGTACAGGGACCCATGATTCACGGAGGATCTGCGCCAGTTGAAGCAGGATGGGAGGCAGTTAGAGTGATGGTGGTGTCGTACTCGTACTGAAGATGACATATTGCAACATAGAGCTAGTTTAAGAGCATATGCCATGGCTGTATGGGCAGTAAAGAAGGGTTTCTTTGCTATCATTATAGCATCCGCGAAGTTGCGTCCAGCTGAGCTTTACCAAGTGGTGAAGGGGATGCTCAGTCCGGCCTGTCTCCACCTGGAACTGGATTCTTCCAGTGCTACTGGGACATGTTTATTAATTACTTTCACCACGACTTTGACACCACTTAACGTGGTGGTGGTATCAGATATTATGGATGCCCCGCCTTGTCCAGTTTTCTGGAAACAATTTCAGTCTGTATCACCCACTGATAGTGGTTATGTGCTTGGGACTGTTAGAGCCACATTTTATGAACTGGACCTGTGCCTGTCCTGGCTGGTTAAGGCCAGTCGGGAGACACTGGGGCTGTTGTTGGCGGGGGTGGTCAGTGCCTCCCTTCAGGAGGACAGAGTCCCAGAGTGTCTTAAGGAAACTGTGGTGTGTCGTCTGCTCAAGATACCATCTCTTGACATTGACTCCCCAGCCAGCTATCGGCCAGTCTCTGAAAGGGTGGTGGCTGAGCAGCTTTAGGTGCATTTGTACGACATCAGTTTTCTGGATCCCTCGCAGTCCAGTTTTCGACTGGGTTATGGCACCGAGACTGTGCTTGTGGCCTTGGTCGACGACCTCCATCGCATGTTAGAACAGGGTCGGTCTACTTTGCTGATTTTGTTAGATCTGTCAGCTGTTTTTGATGCCATTGACCATGAGGTGTTGGTGATGCACTTGCGGGACCGTTCTGGGATAGGCAGTATTGTTCTTAAATGGTTCCACTTTTTCCTGGCTGGTAGAACTCAGTGGGTGGTGCTGGGGGATCATTCTTCATCCTTCATTGGTATTCGGAGGATTTGCAGGTGCTGAAGCAGAATGGGCGGCGGCTCGAGCAATGGTGGTGCCGCTCTCGCACTGAAGCCAACGGACTGCAGCATAGAGCTAGTTTATGAGCCTATGCTGTGGCTATGAGGACAGGAAAAAAAGAGTTTCTTGCTGCCCTCATAGCATCTGCTAAGTCCCGTCCAGCAGAGCTTTTCTGGGTGGTGTGGGGGTTGGTCAGTCTGGCCAGTGGAGTCATCTACGGCTTGCTGTGACATGTTTGTGGACTATTTTGTGGATAAAATTGCTTGTATTCACTGCTACTTCAATGCTGCACTTATTACATTAGGAGAGCTGGAGGTTATGGAAGCCCCATGTTTTGTGGGATCAATTCCAGTCAGTGGTGCCCGCCGATGTGATCAAGGTCCTTGGGGCAGTTAGGGCCACTTCTTGTGAGTTAGACCCATGTCCGTCCTGGCTAGTGAAACCTTGCAGGGAGACAATGGGGCCGTTGCTGGCGGGGGTAATCAATGCCTCCCTTCAGGAGGGCAGAGTGCTGGGCTGCCTCAAAGAGGCAGTGGTACGACCTCTACTGAAGAAACCATCACTTGACATTGTCTCCCTTGCCAGCTATCGGCCTGTCTCTAACCTTCCCTTTTTAGTGCAGGGGCATCTGGATCGCATTGGTTTTCTTGATCCCTCCCAGTCGGGATTTTGTCCAGGATATGGCACCAAGACTGCGCTTGTGGCCTTGGTGGATGACCTGCGCTGAGAGTTAGACTGCGGTCGGTCGACCCTGTTGATGTTGTTAGATCTTTTGGATGCATCTGATACTGTTGACCATGAGAAGTTGGTGACATGCCTGCGGGACTGTGCAGGAGTGGGTGAGACTATTCTTGAATGGTTCTGCTCATTCCTAGCAGGAAGAACTCAGTGAGTTGTACTCGGAGAATGTTTTTCATCATACCGAGATCTCTCGTGTGGTGTCCCTCAGGGTNTTTATAGGTGAAGACTAGGAGCTTGTGCAGGATTCGTTCAGGAAGGGGAAGCCAGTGAAGCGAAGAGAGGAGGGGCTGCACATGGTCGAAGCGACGGGTGAGGTAGATGACCCTGGCAGCAGAGTTTTGGACAGAGATGAGGTGAGAAAGGTGAGACCGGGGAAGGCCAGAATAATCGAGGCGAGAGATGACCTGAGCATGAACAAGTTTTGGCAGACGAGACAGAGATGTCAACCTTTATGGCACAGAGCATGAGTTCATGGCCGCCATGGCAACCATGGGCCTGTCTCAGTTGATGAGCAATCTGACACATTGTGGGGGGGGCATACTCTGGATTTGGTATTCTGCAGTGGCCTTGAGGCAGAGGCCCCGTTAGTGGGGGATGTGTCATTGATGCCCTTGTCATGGATGGATTATTACCTCTTGTGAGCCTGTCTCCTGGTGCACGTCTGCCCCTAGAAGCGTGTGGAACCCATTTGGTTGGTTTGCCCCTGGAGACTTATGGAACTGGAGAGGTTCCGGAATGCTCTGGGGAGATACCATCTGACCTTGATGCCCATTCTCTCAATGACTTTGTGGCTCCTTGGAATATCTTCTTGATCAAGGCCATCGACAGAATGGCTCCCAAGCATCTGTTTCCCAGGCATCAACGGTACAGGGACCCATGATTCACGGAGGATCTGCGCCAGTTGAAGCAGGATGGGAGGCAGTTAGAGTGATGGTGGTGTCGTACTCGTACTGAAGATGACATATTGCAACATAGAGCTAGTTTAAGAGCATATGCCATGGCTGTATGGGCAGTAAAGAAGGGTTTCTTTGCTATCATTATAGCATCCGCGAAGTTGCGTCCAGCTGAGCTTTACCAAGTGGTGAAGGGGATGCTCAGTCCGGCCTGTCTCCACCTGGAACTGGATTCTTCCAGTGCTACTGGGACATGTTTATTAATTACTTTCACCACGACTTTGACACCACTTAACGTGGTGGTGGTATCAGATATTATGGATGCCCCGCCTTGTCCAGTTTTCTGGAAACAATTTCAGTCTGTATCACCCACTGATAGTGGTTATGTGCTTGGGACTGTTAGAGCCACATTTTATGAACTGGACCTGTGCCTGTCCTGGCTGGTTAAGGCCAGTCGGGAGACACTGGGGCTGTTGTTGGCGGGGGTGGTCAGTGCCTCCCTTCAGGAGGACAGAGTCCCAGAGTGTCTTAAGGAAACTGTGGTGTGTCGTCTGCTCAAGATACCATCTCTTGACATTGACTCCCCAGCCAGCTATCGGCCAGTCTCTGAAAGGGTGGTGGCTGAGCAGCTTTAGGTGCATTTGTACGACATCAGTTTTCTGGATCCCTCGCAGTCCAGTTTTCGACTGGGTTATGGCACCGAGACTGTGCTTGTGGCCTTGGTCGACGACCTCCATCGCATGTTAGAACAGGGTCGGTCTACTTTGCTGATTTTGTTAGATCTGTCAGCTGTTTTTGATGCCATTGACCATGAGGTGTTGGTGATGCACTTGCGGGACCGTTCTGGGATAGGCAGTATTGTTCTTAAATGGTTCCACTTTTTCCTGGCTGGTAGAACTCAGTGGGTGGTGCTGGGGGATCATTCTTCATCCTTCATTGGTATTCGGAGGATTTGCAGGTGCTGAAGCAGAATGGGCGGCGGCTCGAGCAATGGTGGTGCCGCTCTCGCACTGAAGCCAACGGACTGCAGCATAGAGCTAGTTTATGAGCCTATGCTGTGGCTATGAGGACAGGAAAAAAAGAGTTTCTTGCTGCCCTCATAGCATCTGCTAAGTCCCGTCCAGCAGAGCTTTTCTGGGTGGTGTGGGGGTTGGTCAGTCTGGCCAGTGGAGTCATCTACGGCTTGCTGTGACATGTTTGTGGACTATTTTGTGGATAAAATTGCTTGTATTCACTGCTACTTCAATGCTGCACTTATTACATTAGGAGAGCTGGAGGTTATGGAAGCCCCATGTTTTGTGGGATCAATTCCAGTCAGTGGTGCCCGCCGATGTGATCAAGGTCCTTGGGGCAGTTAGGGCCACTTCTTGTGAGTTAGACCCATGTCCGTCCTGGCTAGTGAAACCTTGCAGGGAGACAATGGGGCCGTTGCTGGCGGGGGTAATCAATGCCTCCCTTCAGGAGGGCAGAGTGCTGGGCTGCCTCAAAGAGGCAGTGGTACGACCTCTACTGAAGAAACCATCACTTGACATTGTCTCCCTTGCCAGCTATCGGCCTGTCTCTAACCTTCCCTTTTTAGTGCAGGGGCATCTGGATCGCATTGGTTTTCTTGATCCCTCCCAGTCGGGATTTTGTCCAGGATATGGCACCAAGACTGCGCTTGTGGCCTTGGTGGATGACCTGCGCTGAGAGTTAGACTGCGGTCGGTCGACCCTGTTGATGTTGTTAGATCTTTTGGATGCATCTGATACTGTTGACCATGAGAAGTTGGTGACATGCCTGCGGGACTGTGCAGGAGTGGGTGAGACTATTCTTGAATGGTTCTGCTCATTCCTAGCAGGAAGAACTCAGTGAGTTGTACTCGGAGAATGTTTTTCATCATACCGAGATCTCTCGTGTGGTGTCCCTCAGGGTTCTGTTTTGTCTCCTCTTCTGTTCAATGTGTATATGCAGCCATTCAGTGAGGTGATTAGGAGGTTAGGTGTGCGGTGTCATCAATATACGGATGACACCCAGCTGTACCTCTCTTTTACAGCAGACCCAGGCCCTGCAGTCTCAGTGCTTACCTGGTGTCTGATGGCTGTGAGGGACTGGATGAGGGCCACCAACTGGGGCTGAATCCTGACAAGACGGAGGTTATGCTGGTGTGTAAAGTGACGGGGGTAATGGCCCCCATTGTGGACGGTCTGTCCGATGTTGGTTCCCCAGGTGCGGAGTCTGGGGGTGCTCCTCGATGTGCAGCTCCACCTGGATGCCCAGATGGAGGCTGTGGCGAGAATGTGGTGGTCCATCTCTTGGTGGGATTGGGCTGCTAGGAGCACATAACATCAGTGCTCCGTGCTCTGCACTGGCTGCCGATAGTGTTCCGGGTCTGCTTCAAGGTGTTAGTTTTGACCTATAAAGCCCTAAATGGTCTAGGTCCTGCCTACCTGCGGGACCGTCTCACCCCCTGGGTGCTGGATCGACCCCTGTGGTCATCCGGGGGTGCCCTGCTTGAGGTCCCCCAAGTCTTCTGGGGTGCCACGCAGGAGAGGGCATTCTCGGTGGCCGCACCACGTCTGTGGAACTCCTTTCCAGATGGGGGTGTGGCTGGTCACAGACCTCCCCTCTTTTTGGAAAAGTTGTAAGACCTGGCTATTCCTCCAGGTGTTTGGTGGGGGAGAGGGGTGAAAGGGTGGAGGGGGGAATGGGGGTGGTGTGGTGGGGGTGGTGTGGTGGGGGTGGTGTTAAAAGTCGCCCTCCTTTTGGCAGTTTTAAAAAATGTTTTATATTGGATTGCTTGATGGTAGGAGGGGCGGGGTATTGAATTGAAAAATAAATAAATAAATAAAATATCTCCAAAAGTTTTAGAAATCCTCATAGAAAAGGGTAATCTTTTCTGAGTTGGTGCTTATCAACAAAGAATAAAGTTCTTTACTGGAAAGTGAAATTCTACATAGGTTTTATTTTTAGATTAGTGGGGAAAAAATAAGACACATGTCCTCAAAGTGGTGTTCCTGGGCAACCACTTAAGAACATAAGAAGTTCCATATTGGGTCAGACCAATGATCCATCACGCCCAGCATCCTGTCTCTGACAATGGTCATTCTCGGTCGCTTCAAAGAAGTACTCAACAGGTCATAATGGAGTGGCCATTCCTTATTTTAGACCCTCAGAGGTTACATCCCCCAGCCTACATGGCAAGTAGCCATTAATGAACCTATCCTCCAAGAATTTATCCAATCCTTTTTTAAACCAAGCTATGGTACCGGCCTTGACCACAGCCACTGACAACACATCCTTTCTACCAGTGGAGCACTTTGAGAGATGGATCCATGGTCTGCTCTGTAAAAGGCTGGAGCAACCCTTTCCTACAAAATAGTTGCCTGTCTCTATTAGCTAGAGCTCTTAACTATTTAAAGATGTTTTACAAAGAAAATAAAACATAGCAATGTTTTATTGTTATAACTATTTATAACTAAATGACTCCATACAGCAATGAAGTTCAAACTATGGCACTTTTTACATGGGCTGCGTCATGGGAGTGGGTTGGTGTGCGCTGCGGTCAATGTGCGGTGGGTGGAGGGAGGGTGTAGATGGGTGCACACCCAGTTACACCTACCTCCACCCATCAACACACATGGAGTAACTGTCATTTTCGCCAGTTGCTCTGTGTGAGGGGGAAGGGTGGAGGGGTGTGTGCATGCGTGTACGTGAGAGCGTGCACGCACACACACACACCACCGTGGGATTTACGTACCTGGCTTGGTTACGATGAGAATGACAGCAGGCAGGTCCATGTGGCAAGGATAAGGGTAAACAGACCATAGGTATAGGATATAGTGGCTCAGCAGGATAAAGAGTCAGACAGAGCAGAGCGAACACCTAGATTTTTGGGTGTTCATGCATGGGTGTTATCCATGTAAAAAGGGCTGAACATCAACCTCTGAGTTCTTTGAGATTTACTCATTTCATATCTATTAAGTATAAGTATATACCTGGTGATAATGTAAAATGGTGTATATTATATTCACTTTACTATTGTACATTAAATGGATTATCAGGAAAATACAGGACAGTTGCTCTCATTTCATTTCTGAGAAGTTATGTGGACCACTGAGGTTATTCTTTTGCTGCCATCATGGTTGAGCATTGAAGACCCACTTTGGATGAAAACTGACTGCATCCAGCTTAATTAATCATAGTGCATATGAACAGAAATGAGTGGGCTGGGCCATGGCTCTGGTGGTAGCATGCATGCTTTGCATGTATAAAGTCCCAAGTTCAATCTCCGGCATCTTCAATTCAGGATCTTTGGTAGCACAACGGGAGGGTCTCAGGTAGGACACCTGGATGAGGCCTCTGCTGGAGATCCTGGGGAGCTGGATTTGAAACCCTGATGCCATATCAGGTTGTGAGAATACTGGGTTAAGATGGACCATTGGTCTGACTTAGACAACTCCTTATATCCTTACATCAACTAAGGTCAGAGTGAAAGTTTCCCCTGACCAACTCCTATTGTCACTTCTACCTAGACTAGGGGAAGGAGGGACATCAAACCACTTGTTCCTCCCTGCCCAGCAAGGGTGCCCAACCCTGCTTAGCAAGGTTCTGCCTCATGTACCCCACCCTGCTGCTGGGATTGGGCCAGCTTCCCTCCAGTAGAGGTGAGAAAAGCAGGCAAGAGAACATCCTTGCCTTAAAAGCCTCCTGGGCTACTGTGGCAGGTTTGCTCCCAGCCCACTCCTCCAGAAGGAGTTGTGCCTCTGTTTTCCTTAAGCAAGGTGTCAGACTGAAGCTCCTGTTCCTTCAAGGCTCCACCCAGAACTCCAGTGTGGTAGTGGACTCCCTTTTAGAAAACACATTCCCAAATTCAAGGCTCTTCAACACAGTGTAAAAATTTAAATACAGTCAGATTTTCTCTCTCCAAGTTGCCTGTTTAAGGGATCCCCTCCCATGCTCTTTTCAGCATCTCTTTACTTGTATGCTTTCGTCATAGTTCCAGCTTTAGATGCCCAGGCTTTTAGGTCACTTGACTCACACAGCACTTTTTTATTCATCTTTTGCTGCTTAGGCTTCAAGCAATTAGTCATTACGGCAATTAAGTAAATGGAACAGCTGCAGCTAGAGTCCTCCAACTCACCCTGCTATGGACACCATTATAGTTTAATAAAGGATTTGCAAATATCTTTTTGCCATGTTTTTGCTAAAAATACACAACTATTTTTTTTTCCCTATGGGAGGAATCACATTCCTACTAATATACAACTTTTCTTGTTGCAAAACTGCCTAAGAGCTTCCCCCCTCCCCAAAATGTAAAATATGATGGAATTTCTTCTTTTGGAAATTTGTCTGAATGAATATATCATCATTAAGTGAGTAGGCTACAATCAGGGGCCCGAATTCACAGTGTTTCCCCCATTGGCAACAATGGGGAAAAACACAATGGACACGGGTCTCTAGCTACAAGGGAAATTATATATAATTTCTTAAAGCCTGTGGCTAAGGGCGGAGCGGAGTATATTATTGAGTTAGAGAAGGAATATGTATATGATCTATTGCTATGTATTGAATATTATGTTACTGTAATTTGGGATGAGGACTACCCCCCCCCCTTCCTGGTGAGAGCAGGAGGATGGGTGGGAGTTGATGGGCTCCCTCCCTGGTGGCAGCAGAGATGGAGCATATGGAAAGACTGATGTTGACAGGTTGTGATATATTGTAATAATGATGATATATCAGTGCTGTACTGAATTATGTGCGGGTGGGAGAAGTGAGGAAGGAAGTTGTAGAACCCGTGTTCTCATCGTAACCAAGCCAAGTACGTGCACTTGAGACCTCGCATCTTCATGAATGTTAGACCCCTTGTCTCTCCCTCTGTTCCCCTTCCTAAGTCTCTCCCCCAGCTCCTGTCTCTCAGATTGTAAGCCCTAAGGGCAGGGACCGTGTCTATTTTATTACTTTGTAAAGTTCCAGGTACACTGCTGGCGCTATATAAATGTTTGTTAATAATAATAATAATAATAATAATAATAATAATTTGCCCCTCTCTGGTGGCAGCAGGGATGGGGTAAATAGAAATATGGGACGGGATGATGAGAATAGGTTTGATGTATTGAAGGATGATTTGTTAAAATTTGTATTGAATTTCTGTTCTGGCAACATTGTGAAGTGTTGCCTTGTGAATTTCTACTTTTGTTGTGAGCCGCCTCGAGTCTCCTTTTGCGAGAGAGAGTGGGATACAAATTAAAAGTGAAAAAAAAATATATTCTGTTATGATTTCTATTGTCATTTTTCAGTTTCATTGCAAAACATGTCAGTGAGTGGTGGGGGTTTCACTAGTTTTCTTGGTCACCAATTTGATATTATAAAAGAACTCTCAGGGAAGTATATCTGGGATTACATTCATCCTATTGCTATTTACCCTGGGATAGCATGAAGTGGGCTGTTCCACTTGTAATTGCTTCTGGAGCTTGGCTGCCCTGATGGGTTAATCCAGAAACAGAGTGTGGTCGCCGTGTTGGTCCCAAATGACAGAGAGACAAAGTGGTTCAAATGATATATTTTATTGGATCGACAACATCATATAACCAAATAAAAAACCAAACAACAACGGTTGGTCCGATAAAAGATATCATTCGAACCACTTTGTCTCTAATGGGTTAATGGAAAGCAGGTGGGCTGTAAAAAGCCACAACGCTGGCAACCAGGGAGGAAGTAGTAAGCAACCTTCAGGGGAGTGAGGGTTGAGAGGAAAGCTCAACTGGTGAAGTTCTCTAGCGAAACTCAGCTGGGAAGCATACTTGGAGCAAAGGCTTCAAGGGAATATTTTAACCTTGCTAGAAATAGATTCCACAGTCAAAAACCCTCCGGTTTACAAGAAGAGTTAAGGTTCTTGCAAATTCAATCATGCGCTAAAAAGCATGGAAATTGCAAGTTAAGCGCCCCCTCCTCTCTCCCTTGCCCTCCACACCGAAAACACCTCTCTTGCCCTCACTCCCTTGCTTCCTGACACCCAAAGATCCCCCCTGCCCTCGCTTCCTTGCCTCCTCCATACCCAAAGCACCCTTGCTGCCCTTGCCCCTGCACACCCAAAGCACCCCCCGCCCTCGCTCCCTTCCCCCCAAGTGCCCCCTGCCCTCGTTCCTTTGCCCCCCTGCCATCGCTTCCTTGCCTCCCCCACACCCAAAGTGCTCCCTGTCCTTGCTCCCTTGCCTCCCCCAAACCTAAAGCATCCCTTGCTCTCGCTCACTTGCTTCACCACACCCAGTGCCCCCTGCCCACGTGTCCCTGCCGCCCACACCCAAAGTGTCCTCCCCACCCCAGCTCCCTTTCCCCCCCACACCC
>QEPC01010071.1:1220795-1247958 GCA_003113815.1 Sphenodon punctatus | reverse complement strand
GTCTCTCCCCCAGCTCCTGTCTCTCAGATTGTAAGCCCTAGGGGCAGGGACCATGTCTATTTTATTACTTTGTAAAGTGCCAGGTACACTGCTGGCGCTATATAAATGTTTGTTAATAATAATAATAATAATAATTTAGAGCGAATATGGGAAGTATGTAGAATGGTTCCACTGAGTAAGCAGTTTACAAATCATGACATGGAGCTGAATTTGTCCCAGGCAGATGATAAGGGGAAAAAGATTCAAGCACTCTTTGCGTGTTTTTAAACTATCAAGACTGGGTATGTGTATATGTTTGTGGCCGCTGAGTGGTGTAGCAGTCACTAAGGTGGAGCGAGCAGGAAGGAATTCTAATGGGCAGGTCCTAATGTGGCCACCACAGCAGCCGCCTTGCACCCCCCTGCCACAGATCAGGGGGAAACACGCTGGGCTGACCTTGAATTTAACATGTCCTGGGTGTGAGCGCTGGGAAAGCAGGCTCTCCAGTGCTCACACCCAGTTCCTGTGACTTGCAAAGGCCGTGTCCACCACCACAGTGTCTGTGAGCAGGGGACCTGTCTGCTGGGATGGGTGGCTGCCCCAGCTCATACGAGAAGGGGATGAGTGGGCACTTATTGCCAAACACTTTCTTGGCTTGCCCCTCACAGTGCACTTTGGATTTCTCAGCAGTGCTTCGTGAGTGGCCATGAGTGGGTGCTGCATGGCAAATAGGAGCATACAGCCCCCCTCACCACCTTCAGTTGGGGGTGGGTGGATTGGATAAGTAGCTCCAGGGTGGCCATGTGGAGTAGCATCTTGTTTAAAAACACCCTTTGAGAGCATATACCTATGGTAGGGTCCTTCTCTCTCACGGTATCTTTATTATTGGCATCTACGAGGTTCTCACTGGGCTTTTCTTCAGATATTTTATATGCCCACAACCTGACCTCTGTTTCCCACCAATGATGTCAATGTATGTCTCTGAGGACGTTTTTAGACGAGCGCGGCGGTCCCTGCGCTTGTTTTCCAAAAGAACCGGCAGTTCTTTTACACGTGACGCCGCCAACGCCTCATACACGCATGCGTAGGTGATGCGCATCCATTTCCGGCCGCGTATGACTGGCCTCGATCGCCAACCCAGTCAGTTCATGGCCAGAAATGGATGCACATAGCCCGTGCATGCGTGTATTCGGTGTCGGCGTCATGTGTAAAATGGACTGCCGGTTCTTTTGGAAAACAAGTGCGGGCGCCGCCGCGCTCATCTAAAAACGGCCTCTGTCTGGCAGGTTTTTGGGGGGGTTTTAACAGGGAGAAGGTTGGCTTCAGTCCATGGATTTTTGTCCTCTGGATGGATTACCACCATGCAGGCTGCAGAAGTAGCAGTCCTAAGACTCAGCACATGGTGCTCCCTGGGTTGGCTGTGTCGCCACTTAAGAATATGCTTAACTTTAAGCATGAAAGTAGACCCAGAAAGTGCCAATGAAGTCAGTTGCAAAAAGCCAGGCTTTCGCTTACTAATAGGACTGGTGCACGTGCACTCGTGCAGTAAATGTTTTGCTGAACTAGAAGTGTAGAGTATGCATAGGATTATGCCCTCAGTCATATACTGCTGTGAGCTGTCCCAAGATGAGGAAGCAGGAGAAGGCAGCATAAAAATTTGATTAAATAAATGAATACAATAAATAAATATACAAAGTGGTGGAGAGCTGGCTTAGGCAGGGATGACAGGGGCTTACAACAAGGGTGGCCATACCGCCCCTTTAAAAGAGGATGCTTATGAAAAATACATGGTGCAGGGCTGCACTGGAACCAATGCAGCCCTGCAACATGTATTTTTTATACACATCCTCTTTTAAAGAGGCGGTATGGCCACCCTACCTACAACCCATGTCCTGCTCTTTCAGAGGTCGTGCACCAAAGACGTTCCTGGCTGTGGCTGTGGGGCCTGGGAACTTCCAGACGATTGCTGGTGGCTGCAGAGCCTCTGCAGTGGCAGCAGGGCTGCCATTACTCTGGAGGTTCCTGGGGCAGGCACTTTTTGTAGGGCTTGGACGGTGCTTCTTGCTCTACCATCCATGGCCCTCACTAAGTCTAAGGCTGGCCTTGACAAAGTGGGCTCACTCCTGTAGATAGGAGTACAGACAAGGGCTTGGATCATATTGCATCGATTTTCTATTATTCAAGCTTCTTGATGGACTTTCAGAAGAACTTATTTATCAATAACAACAACTAATGGTAATTTAAATATGCCTTATAGACTGTGCCTGCAATCCATTTTAAATGGATGTCTGTTGAAACACATTCCATGAGAAATCAAAAAGCACAGTGATCATATATAAGAAACTAATTATAGTATTCTGATTCGTTAGATTAACACTGCCACAAATAAAAACCTTCTACTAAAACATTGTCTGTGTTTCCAACAATACATAAAATTACTAAATAATCTGGGGAAAAAAATTCTTGCATTACTAATGCTCATTAGATTATTCAAACTAGACATTTTGTACTGATCTTTCAATTCTTATTTGTTTGAGTAGTGTTTAATTTTGATTGCTCTTTTGTGTAAGGACTGTTCATATAAAGATTTGAAGCATCAGCTGCTAAATTACGTTTCACCTTTTAGATTTGTTTCTCACATTCCCAGTTTCATTTTACTTGATCAATGGATGCATCCTTTTATCAGATTCAGTTGTCCTTAGTCAGTGTCACTTTCTGATTCACATGCATTAGGAATGCTCATGTGTTTGTGTTTCTAACAGAGTAGGGGAATGTTTGTTTTTAATAAACAGCTTCCACTGATTTCTTTCGTGAAACATCATGAAAGCCATACTATTCATAATGATTTGTAAATCATTATTTAAACCCAGAAGTAAATAGGGGATTTAATTAGTCAACTAACGAGGGCTTTTAGTTTTTCCTATTTCACTTCAAAAAATTACTATCAATAAACTAGGGTAAGTTGAGGTTACAGACATTTACCATCGCATCCTGGCATTTTATTTGTATTCTCCTGTAAACCATGAAATTAGTTCAAGATCCAAATAAAATTTTGGAAGTTCAATAAAACCAAGTTCAAGTGAACATATGTTGTATGTAGTGAAGTGTTGTTAATGCTCCAAACTATTTTCTTTCTACTTTGAATCTTATTGCAGCAATGAAGAATTGCAAAATCATAACTGGGTTAGATGCCCTAAGCAGAATTAAATATAGTTTGCTCTTCTACACCTATGTTGATTTTCCAGGAATTATTTTTGTTAAAGTTCACAGATTTTATTAAATAAAATTTTCATAAAGTTTGTTGATATACATCGGTGATGGAATTGGGAATATAGGGTGTTTTTAGATGGACCCAGAACTCGGAGTGACCACCCCGGGTCTGCTCCAGTGGTGGCAGGTTCCAATGGAGGCCACTGCCGCCACACTCCACAGTCTGCCTGCGCGTGCCCTCCTCCCCTACATGATAGAGTTGTGGGCAGATCAGCAGCTGCTCTATGCTGCCGCCTGCAGCTCTATGGTGGTTGCTGGGGCAACCTGCAGCCAGAAATGCAGCTGCAGTGGCCGTCTGCCCATTCGACGGACTGCTGCTCCACGCCTGGCTTGTGCTACAGGTTCAGGCAGCCTGCTCTGCTCTCAGTGCTCCAGGATGTTCTGGAGCACTGTGAGCGGAGCTGCCCTCACCCCAGGGCAGCCTTTACACAGATGGGCCACCTGGGTGTGGGGCAGAACAGGAGTGGAGCAGTTGTCTGTCTAAAGACACCCACAGGCTCACAAGCATTTGGATTTCATGAAATAACCCATACGAACTTTAATTGCGTGTGTACATATAGATAATTTAAAGTCTGTTAATCCTGGTACCAATTCTTCAGTTATGTCCCCTCAATCTCCTGTTAAAAAGTAATTTCTGTTCTATTACCCTTTTACCACTCATTAAGTTCTTAGCACCTTTGAGTGCTACACAATATGCTACAGCCTCAGCCCGTTTTATCTCTCTTCCCCCTGCCATTCTCATGTGTTGCTCACACAACTTTCTCACAACACTTCCCCAAGTCTGGGACGCTGACAGACAGCATATCTTGTGCCATCTTCCCCCAAAGAGGAATAGGCAGGAGGGAGTTTTGTAAGAAAAGAGTTTGCAGCACAAGCAAACCAGCCCCATTAATGTGAGAATAATCTGACAATAGTCAGATCCAAGCAGCTGGTAAAGAGAGATGAATGACCCAGCCAGCCAAGCTGCAGGGTCTCGATTGTCATGTGGCCCCATGGTGGGCACTCATCACTGCCACACTGTGGGCAAGTGTGGAGATCTGGGCACACAGGGCTGCCCAGGGGTGGGGTGGGGGGCACAACTGGGGCAATTTGTTCTAGGCCCCCACAAAGCTGGAGCCCCTGGTTAGAGTGAAAATGCCATTGATGGGGCATACATTGTATGGGGCATACAAGGATGCCACAGGTCCTTGTAGGGGGCCTCCAACAACACACCTGCCCCAGACCCCATAAACCTTCTGGGTGGCTCTGGACACACAGTCGTGAGGAAGCTGGGAGGGCTGGTCACTGCTGGAGCTGCCACCATAGCCGGGGCAGCCTGCAGTGCTGGCCACACAAGTGAGTGCCCAGCCTTCCTCCCCCAGCTGTGACATAGCATTGCCTCAAGACACCGCAGTGGTGCTCCCTGCTTGGCGAGGCAAGCATAGCTGGGCACAGGAGTTGCCCCGGTCTAGGCAGCCTTATCCCATGTGGGGTAAGTCTGCTCTGTGACATATCCTCAGAATTTTCCGAGGATGTGCCAGCTGTTCTCCTTGCCCCAGGGTGGCGGGGGTATCTGGTGGCTGCTGGCCACATGATGCACTGTATCGCATGGCCTGGCTGCCCAGGTAGGGGTAATGCTACCCAAGGCATGGTAGCCTCCCCTCCCAGTCTTGTGTGGCTTCACCTGAGGACATAGAATGGCATTAACCAGTGGTGGAATCTGCTAGCTTTACAAGAACTGAACTGCCAGAGCTGTGAAACAAGAATAAAATTAGGCTTATTGACTTCAGCTGAAGTTGCTTCTGACTTAAACTAATGTGAGTTGAAGACTCTTAGCCTGGTTCTCTTTTCAACAGCCCCAGCTACACTCTCTGGAGCTGGGAATGATTGCTTGACTGTGTTAATAACCTGAGTGTGCTCCCTGATGCAGCCTGCAGGAAGAGAGCTATATTCAGGATAATGTTGCTTTGAGGCTTTTGTGGCAGACCAGTTTTTCTACTGAATAGTTTGGCCCAGTTGAGCTAGGAGAAACTGTGTGTCCTTCTGGGACTTCCAAGACTCAAGAGCCAATTAATAGTGCCAGCCAAAAGCAGCAGATATTTGCAATGCCTTCATGTCATTTGAAGAGCTGTTGTTTTTTTCTGATCAGAACCAAATTTTTAACCTTTAAACTGCCACTTGCAACAGTATGTTTTATTGATCCACTTATGTCTCACTTTATTAATCATGCACTCAATGATCAGTGGAAAATGAGCCAAAAGCAATCTGAAGAAGTGAAGAAAGACCTGATGGACACAGACAAAGTGAAATGATTCCTTTGTGCCCACTATGTGCTGCTTATCTAGCTTCCGGAAAGAAAAAGCAGTTTTATGATACATGTCTTTCAGAAAAACACTAAACTAGTGGAAGGCAGCAGTACACGGTTTCCCCAGTACTGAAGGTTGTATTGGAAACTTGCCAGGAATATAGGAAGCTTGTAAATTGCATAAACACATTGGATTTTGTAAATGTCCAAAGTTCTCATACACACAGGTGCTGACTCTAAGAGCTCTGTAAAAGTGAAATGAGATGTTAATTGCTAAGAGAAAAAATATGCTAGTAGATTACATTCAAGCATAAAAGAATTTGTTAATGGGATCTTGTAGGATCACTACAATTTGTCTTTTTTCCATTACCAGCACTGTCAAAGGCAAGATACTGGGCCAGAAAAACCACACTCTAACCTTGTTCTGGCTCCAAAAGGCTTCCTGTTTGCAATGCATTACATAGGCTTTTAGTGTGAAGGTGGATCTAAATTAGCCAATAATCTATTAAGGCATGTTTTTCATGAAACTCATCTCAGGGGAAAAACTACCTCTGGGGTCTGTTATTGCTAGGCTAAATAATTACCAACTACAGCTATCACATGAGCAGTCCTCGCCCCCACAGGTAAACTAAAGGTGTGCATTTTAATTTTTGTTATTTTAAGAATGAAAATGATATATAATAATAATGAAAACAAAAATGAAAATGAAATTTTGTTTTTGAAATAATGGGAAAACATTGAAAAACATATTTGCAGCTATTTTTTTTTTCTTATTCAATTCTGATGAAGCTTGGGTAGATTCTACCCCCAATGGAGGGCACTATGTGTACCAGATTTAGAAAAGATAGGATAAAAGGGATCAATTCTAGAAGCAATTGCATGTTGTGACTTTAAAAAAAGCGCCATACACATTCCTGGCTACACCTTTTTTTTAATCTTCTATCCAATTTGCATGAAACCTAGGAAGCTTATGTCCCTCCACTATTGTGCCAATCCTGCAAAATTTCAAGTGTCCTGATGTTATAAGCTATTAACTTGAAAATATGTTTCCGGCTGTAACATTTGTATATTCCATCCTGTTTACAAGTAATTTGGCAGAAATGTATCACATACCTTCCGTGTCATCTATGCCAAATTACAGGACAATTTGATAAAGGAACCCAATTATATAAGCAATTGAAGTTGTCCCCTTGAAGACCATTATTCAGATAAAGAGCAGCACATGCAGTGCCAGTCAGAGGCAGGCACCTGGCATGGCAGGGGGTGGGAGGCTGTAGGAGGGAGGATGGGGAGCAACCCAACAATCTGACAGACACATTCACTGGCCAATTACTACATGCTTCCAGCTTTACAGGACCAATCGGTGGTGGCTTCAAAACAGGCATAGGGGACGGTCCTGAGGCAGGTATAGAAGGAACATTACTGGGACTTTGAGGATAGCATCCCAGAAATCAGGAGACATAGTTTACACATCCGGGCTGGCCAATTATCATCACAATCACATCCTGCGGCATTGTGACAGAGGACAAAGGAGAATCTCTATTAGGTCTTTCCTAAACAGATGCTTCTGATTTCCCAGTAACAAGTGGGAGAGAGACGTTGGGATGGTCACAGCACAGAATGTGGATATTTGGTTGACATTTCTGCTGGCCAATTGACATCACAAACTGATCTTATACCACAGTGACATGTAAGAGAATCCCTGGCATAGGCTCATTCTTTGCATATGCTGTGCAGGCATGTACAGTAGGAATCCTGTATCACATCTTTCTGATATTTGGCAGAGATGATCCTGAAAGTGTGAGATATAGCCCTGCCAAATTTTAGGTACACTGGTTGGACTACAAAGATGTTACAGTCAGACATATGTTTATAGGTTAATTGCCACCAAGACCATTTACCCACTCCTTCTGAAATTTGGCATAGTAGATATTAAGCATGGGGAAGGGGTTAAGCTTACCATGTTCCATCCACATTAGATGGGAGACAAAGACGTTACAACCAGGAATGTATATGCAGAATTTTTCAAAATAGCATAATTCAACTGCTTATAAATTCTGATTCTTTTATCCAAACTTTCTGGAATTTGGTACACTTAATGCTTTCCATTTGAGGTACAGTCCCCCCAGGTTTCATCCAAATATAATGAAAAACAAAAAAAGGTTACAGCCGAAAATGTGTTTTCCATTGAAAGCAATGGAAATACAAAACGAAAGCAAAAACGAAAATGAAATTTTGATATTTTTGAAAACAAAACGGACAGATTTAAATAACAAAATCAAAAAACAAAAACAAAAAATGACATGGGTCCCTGGTGCACACCTCTAAGGTAAACTACCCTGCTTGCTTCCCTGCCGATTGGTATGAAGGGGCATATCCCATGATGCATGAGTCTGGAAGTTTGATCTGTGACCACTTTTGGGGTGGGACTGGGAACTGTAAGGAGTTGGAATGCTGCTGGATATGGCTTCTGGGTTGATTACTTCCTGGAGCTTTCACACAAACATCTCTCCCTACCCGAAACTCCCTCTAAGGGCAAAATACCCTTTGTAGGCTCATAGTTAACTACCTTGGGTACAACACACACCCCTATCCTCTGACTGCAAGCAAAGTACCCTGAGGATAGAAGCAACCTACCTCAGAGTAAATGTTTTGTGAAAATAACCCTTAGTTTTCCATGCAGTAGAAAAACTTTGGTCCAAATTTTGCAGTGAAATAAACTTGGTCCCGAATCCCACACTTACCGTATGTCCTTTCCATTACACACTATCCTCCAGCACATCCCAAACACCCAGAATCCCCTAGTGCAGCCACAAAGCCCTCCTAACATCCCAATATTTCCACCCTTCACAGCTTCTGTGCCCTTCTCCATCTCATAGGCATAGTTGGTCAATGAGGCAAGATAGCCACTTCCATGAATATAAAAAAAAATAGTGGAGTTTGGGGGTAATGATTATTCATTTCTCTCCCCAACACTTGGATGACGCATATAGCAGCTTCTGGTGCCTCCTTCAAAATGGCAGTCACAGGTAGGAAAGGATCCACTCTAGTCTGAAAAAACTTTGTGTCAGTGGATTTGTGAATGGTGAAATTTTTTCCAGTGAGGTTATGCAGTGCTCCTTTTTGAACCATCAATAAATAGAACTGAAATGTGTGTTTTGTGTGCCAGAATCTCAACTTTCTCATTTTTTTCTGCTCTTGCATGACTGAGGGCTTCTGAAGTCTCCAGTCAGCTGCCCTTCCACTTACTCAAGGACATTCTTGGTCAATGAGGCAAGATTCAACCCCATGAACGTCACAAAATATTGCAAGGATTAGAGTAGAAATTTGTACGTGAAGCTTTTTTGAAAAGTTCCAGCATGCACAGTTTTCACCTATTAAACAGGAGCAGCCTAGAAGTCTAAATGTTCATGTAAACAGTGCAGAAAAGTGCTAACATACCTTTTCTGTAATCCTGGAATATATTGCAATTGCTTCATATAGTGTCATAAGCATTTTTTCACATTTATTTTAGGTGAGCTAGGTCACACAGCCAAGCTGGCTCTAGGCTTAACAAAGTGCCAACATGTGTTCCCCATTCATCCAGTTCCACAGACCTGCCCCTTAGTGCCTGAGAGAATCCCTCAGGATGAGGCAACTTCTTTTATACCTTTGAATAACTTTGAATCTGATCTAGTGATATATTACAGTCTAGAAATTAATTATTTAAATTTTGGTGGAATAAGACGATTTAGATAGATAGATAGATAGATAGATAGATAGATAGATAGATAGATATTTCAGGATAAGCTACAGTGGTCACTGTCATTTGCCAGCAGTTGTCAGAAAGTGGTATCTGAACTATTTTCTATGCCGAAAATAGAAAATAGTGGGTGTGCTAGGAAATTATTTATTTTTATTTTTCACAGTGACCACTGTGGGTGAAGAGAGAAAGCTAAAAAGAAATAATTACATTTCTTGTGGTAAAGATCAGCCGTCTCTCATTTGTTTAAAATGTGGAAAGCATAGTTTATACTGAACTGTATACAATTTTTTTTCATAGTGGCATAAAACTTGTATAGTATCTCCGGTATCTAAGCATGCTCTAGTAATTAAATCATATAGTTGTTCTCTCAAGCAGGAATTATGAGCATTCAAATATTATATAAAATTCATCTCTGGTAGCTGTTAGTTGTTTGCTTGTACTGAGTTAGACCTGCATGAATTTAAGAATACTTGAACAATCTGTGCAAAAACAGGAATGGAAATATTATTCATACTGCTTGTGTGTCCTCTTCCACTACAAAAAGAAGTTGATGTCCATGTTTTAATGAGATAGGCAGTTTTTAAAATCAAACTAAGGAAATAAACTATAGGGGTGTGCATATCATTTTTGTTATTACAATAATGATAACAAAAATTGGCATTTTCATTTTCATTATTGCAATAACAAAAACAACCACCGAGAATAACGACAACAATAATGAAAATGACAACCGAGAATACCAAAAAACGACAGCCAAGAATACCAATAACGATATTGATGCCGATATCAATACCGATATTGAAAATGATACCAAAAATGATACCAAAAATTATTAACAAAAATAACAAAAACAATAACAAGAAACAAAAATGACAATGGCGTTATCATTGTAGTTATTATTAGTGCTGTGGCAGTTGGGTTTTGGAAAGAAAATGTAGAGGGGAGCAGGGAGCAGACATTTCGGAGTCTTAACAGGGTTTGAACTCTTGAACTGTGCCTGTGTTGGAAGGGGCGAACAGCTCGGCAGTATCTGATGGATGTATCCCTGGCCAATGAGCAGCACAAGCAGGCCCCAGCAGTCTCATGGGACTCTGTGATTGCTCAATGCCTGCTGCCTCCCATAACCAATCAGAGGGGCTCCCTTTATAATGGGAGGGCCAGGTTTTTTCTCTCCGTTGTGTGAGAGCTCTGCTTTTCAAGTTGCATATATAGAACTGTGGTGCTTGCACATAAAAAATCCTCTCTAGCCGTCATTGTATTATAATTTATTTATTTATTTATTAGGTATTCCCACCAATACCTTTCCTTCCTCGTACTCTACATTTTACCTTTTCCTTTTCCCCGCCCTTCTCCCCCCTGCACATTATATAGAGGTATGTAGTATAGATTAGATATAGATATATATTATAGACATATAGATTAGATTAGAGGTTATATAGATATTTGATTAGATAATAGATAGTTTTCCTTTTCCCTTCCCCTGTCTCCCTTAGATTTAGATAAATATTAGTTATGCATAAGAATCAATAATGATACTGATACCAAAAATAAAATCTTTGTTTGAAATGGCACCGATTATCAATAACGATATCTATAATGATAACGAATATCGATACCGATAACAAAAGTGATACCGGGTGTGAGCAGGACGAAGGGAGATTGTTGTTGCCCGACCAAGAGTGGAGTGAGCCGCTGCCCCAGGAGTGCCTGTGTGCATTTAATAATACCGCTTGGGTTAAAGTAATTTTTACCACAAGCAGGCATGCTTGGTCTGCCCGCATCTGCAACCTGCCAGCAGGATCACTTCCACTCCTCCCGAGATGCAAGGTGATTGGAGCTGCAAGGCACGGAGGGCTTGAGCGGGATGCTAAAAGGGAGCTGTGGCCTGCAGCCGCGCCGCAAGCACACACCTAAGGGCAGCGCGCGCAAAGGCACACCCTTAGGTGCTGGCCTGGTGAGGGCTGGAGTCGATCGTGGCCCATTCCCTTTGGTGAACCCCAATCCCAGTGTGGTGTTTGCCTCTCATCCCATGGTAAATTCCCTTTGCAACCTTAGATGCGCCTCTGCCCTAGGTGACCAAGTGGAATAGTGCTTGCTAAAGTAAGATTTTGCTGTCTTGCTGGAGGCCTAATTAGGAGCGAGTGGGGTCCATCTAGTCTAGCTGGTCCACTCTGTGGTTCATTATGTCTGTATTAAAACGGCCACGAGGGGATACGTTTTTTATTTCTCCTTCTCCATCATGAGATCCCAAGCAATGAAAGAGTGACAGTTTTTTTGTGTCAGTCAAAGATAACTCACTGACTCTAGAACCTTCATCCTACAATGTCCCAGTGATGAATAATTATGCCCCCTTGGTGGAGCTTCCCAGCTGTGATAATGTTAAGTTGATTTCCCAATTGTCTTTTATTTCTGATGACCCCCTTGAAGGAGTATGTAATTCTTCCAACCCTTTAGCAGGCATGCAGGACTGTGAGCAGCCAAAATTTTCTACTTATTTGGCACAGCATGTCTCGATAACCGCCAAGGCGGTACATTATTTATTTCAGCAATCCAACATATGTCTTCTGAGATTAGAACATTAACCTCACTAGTGCAATTGATGCTCCCTCGTGGAGAACAAGAGGCATCTCCGCCTGCACTTCAGGAGCAGTTGAAAGATAGAATTCCATTTCAGCCAGAACTGACGGAATTGCAGCCCTCCCTCTCAGGAAACGTACTGCCTCAGGGAGTAGGATTATGTAATCTTACGAACTTTAAACCTCTTCCGTTGAATGTAATATTTACAATACTCCCTCTGTCTACTGGGCATTTACCTTTTTGGAATAGAGAATTGGATGTTCCTGAACATCTGCGAATGTTGTTGGGAAAACCGGTGACACGGCGCGATATAATTTCTATGGAACATTTATGTATAAACAAGGAGTGCTGGGTAATTAATGTATTATTCAATAACCAATTCGTAGTGGCCAGCATATTTCAATAGGCTGGGAGCTTACGATCAAGGAATGTCTTTGTATCCAAAGCCCATTAGTGGGGAAATCTCCCCTCTGTTACAAGAATGCCTGCCAACTTAAAACCCCATGTATCTCTGTAAACAAGGTGGTTTGTAACTCAAGGCAGGCTCAGTTCATTGGTCCAATGGGTAGCGGAGGGAAACAAAAGAGAGGCCCCCCCATCGAGCCTAGTAACCTTTTAGATCTGACTAACCTAGTAGATATGGAGACTGAATGCCAGCAAGGTCAAGGGGAATTACCCCCTCCCCCTGCGAGAAGGGCATTCACTGCTAAATTGCAAAGCCCCACAGAGGCTTCTACTCAAAATGCTCTTTTGTCCCAGATGTCTGTATTACAGCAACAACTGAGCCAATCAAAATATCGAGCAAAATATGGTCTCCCCAGAGCCTGGGTCCCATCTGATCTAAAGTATTTAGCTCATTTAGGCTCTTCCCAGTCGCGAGTCTCTTCAGCAGCTCCCACCTCTGGTCGCAGTATTGTCCAGGAGTCAGGCCAGTTTGACTTGGGGAGAATAGATATTTTACTCACATCAGTATTACCAAACTCCTCAGGTACCCCTGGCCATGGGTGTGCCCTGGCCCCTGAATATAGCTGTATCAACTCCATATTTTGAATAAGCCTTGGACTTTTGGCTTTGCTAGTCGATCCTCAAGGAGGGGCAATTTGCCCTGTTTCGGCAGAGTTCTGGATAGTAAATGCGTGCCCCAGAAATTATGATTCTATTTCTAACACTAAGGCTGTGACTGATAAGGGAATGCCTGGCCCTCTTCCGAGGTCCTCTTCTTCTGACTGTTTGCAACCTAAAGTAAATAAAGCTCAGCCAGACCTAGAATGGATCATCTCTACTGACTCCCTTGTACTGGCAGTGCTACCCCATGGTAGGGAACTTTATATTTCTAGGCAGCCTAATAATCGTAGCCAACCTCTATTACACGTCTCTCCTCTAGAGAAAAGAGATAACTCTGAGGTTGCCATACTCGATAAATCTGACGCTATAATAATTGATCCTAATCCAAATAGGGCAACTGCTAGTTGACTGGGAAATAGTAGATTTGACTATTTAAAAATCATAAGTTGGAACATTTCAGGATGGAAACAATGGATGCTGGATCCTGATTTTAAGACTGTGGCTGGTAGCTACGATGTCCTCCTTCTCCAAGAAACGTGGACGGAAGAGGAGCTTTCTTACCAAGGATTTGACACTTATTGTCTAAATGACATTTCCTTTCATGAAAGGGGCAGGTTAAGTGGGGGTTTATCCTTATTAATGAGGCATACTCTGCAAACCAAGGTTACATTCATGGGATTGTTTAAATCTAATTTTGATTTATGGTATTGCCCCTTCCATCGGGACTTAAAGCTTTTGATAGTCATTATATATATCCCTCCTTCTGTATCTTTATATTATATGGATGATATTTGTTTTTTTGTCACTAAAATGTTGCAGGAAGCCTGTGCCAGTTACCCAGGAGCAAGGCTTGTTGTGGGAAGAGATATGAACATCCAGCTAAGGAACCCTGCAGCTGAGTCTGAGTTATTAGTCCCTGATGAGATAATAATCCCCCCGTTCAATAACATCCGCACATCTATTGATGTGGTGAGGGGCCCTAGAGCATCTCGACTGATTAAATTTTTGAATGAGTTAGATCTGGTCGTCTTAAATAGATTACTTCCGGGGGATCTTGAGGGACATTTTACCTACCATTCTTCCCTGGGCGCCAATGTTATCAATTATTTTCTAATTTCAACTAGTCTTTTGTGCAATGCACTGGAGCTTAAAGTCCTTTCGGCAATAGAAACTGAACATCTCCCCTTAGCTCTGTTGATGTGTTTTTCCCATATGCCTGTTGCAAGTTCCAGGCCAGCCCCTAGTGGACAGTTCCACGTATCTCAACCCTGCCCAGTCCGAGCAAAATGAGTTAGAACTGAGTGAAACATTCTCAGCATTTATTCGCCAGCAGCCCATATTAGATCTATGCAAATTGATCAATGCTATGACCCCAGAGTCTATTTTAGCATATGAGAACTTGTTCGAGGCATTTATCCCCATATTGTCTTCTAACAAGCCCCGTGGCAGGGCTCCACGTCAAGCTGGTTGGTTTGACAAAGACTGCCTTAGGGCGAGGAAAGCTCTCTGGAAGGCCGTTAGGCTGATGCAATGGTTATCCTCAGAAAATAACAGAACAAATGTGACTCATAGTAGAAGAGGGTACAGACAATTACTTATTAGGAAAAGGTCTGACTATCAAAAGATTAAATGGCAGCAACTGCAACAGGCGGCTATAACTAATGACTCTAGACAATTTTGGACCCTTATAGCCCAGGCTAGGTCTGGCTGCTCTTGTGAGCAACGCAGGCCACTCCCTTCGGTCAAATGGCAGCAGCACTTTGGGCGATTGGTTGCCAGACCAAAAAACTCTCCCCTTTCTCAGCCCTTGGAATTCCACTCTATTAGTAGATTCCAGGAATGGCAACCTGTTTCTCCCATGGAACTTCTCAAACTTATAGCCCACATAAAGAATGTCAAAGCCCCTGGGCTTGATTTCATCCCTCCATAATTGTGGAAATACGAGGCCAATTGGTGGGCCACTTTATTGGCCCCTCTATTTAAGACAATCAACTCTGGGGGTGTAATCCCAAAATCTGGGCTTAAGAGCCTGGTGGTTCCTATTTTTAAAAGGGGGGACCTTAATGACCCTTCTAATTATAGGCCCATCAGCCTCCTGTCTGTGGTAGGGAAACTTTATGCAAGATATCTTTGGGGTAAATTTCAGTCCTGGCTGGACAAAAACAATACTATTCTCCCTGAGCAAGCAGCCTTTAGATCTCGGCAGTCCACAGTGGACCATGTTTACATCCTACAACATCTAATAATAAACTATGCTCTGACTTACCTGAAGAATCCAGTTTGTTGTTGCTTTATTGATCTTAGGGCTTCGTTCGATACCATCGACAGGGAACACTTATGGTTAAAACTCAGCAGGTTCCCTATTGATGGTCGCTTGCTATACTTACTTATTAAATTGCACCAAGGAAATTCGCTCCAGGTACGCTCTGCTCTGAATCAACCATATACCAAAGATATTCCCCTTGAAAAGGGGGTTTGCCAAGGCTGTATTTTAGCCCCGACCTTATTTAATTTCTATATTAACGACGTAGTACCATTCATGAATGAGGGGGAATTGCATGCTCCTAGGCTTGGTAAGCGGAGGCTCCCTATCCTACTGTATGCCGATGATACAGTTTTATTATCATTGACTCAAGCTGACCTCCGCCGGAGCATCCAAAGATTCACATTGTATAGCAAGCAAGAAAATTTGGTTATTAATTACAATAAAACCAAGGTTTTGGTGATAGGACATAATTGTAAACAGCACAGATGGCAGGTGGATAATGTCACTATAGAGCATGTTCGAACATTTAAGTTGTCTAGGAGTAGTCTTCTCAGCTTCAGAAGGATGGACTTCTCATATGAAGCCACCAGATCCCAGGCCCGGAAAACTGCAACTTTAATAAGAAGTTTTTTCCACATGTAGGGTGGCAGCACTGAAACCTTTTAGTGCAAAAGTAGTCCCTCAATTGCTTTATGCAGTGGCTGTTTGGGGCCTCTTGGTACTGGATAGGCTTGAAGGAATTCAAAATCTTTTTCTACGTGCAATCCTGGGAGTTCCACAATGTGTCCCTCAGGTGGTTCTAAGAGTCTTTAGCACTATTGGCTATATTCAAATTTTGGCTGAAGCTGGAATTTTTTTTGCCAACTTCAAACTCACTCCTATCATTTATTTCTGGTGCTAAGAACAGTAGCTGGTGCCGTCTGGTAGAGGTGGAGTTACTCCAATTGGGCATACAAAGAGAAGCTTTGTTCCTGCTTGGCTATAAAGGAGCAGTGATATTAGTAAAACGGAGGATTGCCGATCAGACGTTGCAGACTGAAAATAGTGATATGACTATCCAGAAGTTAGTTCCGGGCTATGTTTGTGCAAGCCCAGCTATGTTTCCAGCACAGTATCTAATTAATTGCCCATCCTGGCCCCTTAAGAGGGCATTCTTGCTAATATGTTGCAATGTATTCCCTTCGGCTATCCTGGAGGGCAGATATCGCGGGACCCCTAAGGATGAGAGACTGTGTCCATACTATGAACTAGCAGTCCCTGAAACAAGAGAATACATAATATTTCAGTGTTCGGCTTACGACCACCTGAAGGACAAATACCTGGGTGATTTGTTCAGAAGTCTCCCTGTTGGGTTGCAGATTGATCTCAAACTGCAAATCCTATTAGATGATATCCTATTAGGTGGCCACTTTGTGTGCACGCATAATACTGTGGAAACAGAATTGTGCAATTTCTTCTCAAGTTGTGAGTTAACCATTTAGTCATGTTGAGTGAAGACCGGAAGTATGTGTATGCCTATAATGATTTTAATATTTGTCTCGTGATAAATCAGGGATGCTTAAATGCTTATAACCTAAGATTTATGCGATTGTTTCATTATATTTCATGATATTTAATTATGAAACTTTATTTCTTTTGTTTTTATATATATATATATATATATATATATATATATATAGTTATAGTTATAGTTATAGCCTGATGGCTAACAATAAAAACTTACTTACTTACTTACTTACTTACTTACTTACAAAAGCGATACCGATATTGATGCCAATAACAAAAATGATATAAAACGATACCAAAAATGATAACAAAAATGATAACGACAACAAAAATGAAAATGACGTTGTTAATAACGATAACGAAAATGACATTTTTGAATATCAAAAATGAAAATGACATGGGGGCCTGGTGCACACCTCTAATAAACTATATAATAAAAAGAATGCTCAGCCTAGAGGTTTGTTTGGAGTCCTTTCATGCTTTCACTGAACAGGTAAATTTTGGTTCCTAAAGAGATAATTAAAATAGTTTTTTAAAAACCCACTTAATATGCTATAAGTGGTTTAAATCTACTGATATGATCCTGTGGGGTGATTTATCATCACTTCCAAAATTCAGTAGCTTTAACAAGAGTGGAAGGAGGTCATCAACTCACAGCCAATGTTTATTCCTCTGTAGAATGATGTTTCCCATACAAATAACTTGCACCAAAATGGAGTCAGTTTCCTCTATGAAAATGTCAGTGGGTGTTTTTACACGAGACACCCCCACACATGGACACTGACCTTCCACTTGGGGGATGTCTCATTTTGAATACGGTGTGTGAGGGTGTGCACTCCCGTGATTCACTCACAGCCCACCCTGTTCACACATGGGCTGCTCTGGGAAAATCCAGAGTGTCCCATGCATGAATGGGATGGGCGGTGTGTGGATGGGGTGGTCATGCAAGGGGAGGCACACACACACACATGGCGCTCACCCCTCACCCTACTCAAAGACCATGGACACACACACACACACCCCAACCCGTCTTGTGTAAAAACACCCAGTGTCAACTCTTGATCTGGTATTTGAACTGATGCTTTAAAATGAAAAAATTGTTGTAGTTTTTCAGTCAGATTTCGTCCATAACAAATTATAACATTGTTTTTTTCCAGACAATTTTGTTTGCTGTTCAAAGTATGCAGCATGTAATCTGCCATGAGGAAAAATCTCAAGGGAAAAAACCTAACAGTTTCATTGGTGCTTGTACCTTCTCCTCAACTAGTGTCATACCATAAAGCACAAGTGGGCAAACTGTGGCTCTAGAGACACATGAGGTTCTTTGGCCCCATCGTGGTAGATGGATGCAGCTCTCATGATTAGGAAACTTTGTCCACTCTTGCCATAAAGTATTCCTTTATGGTATTAAAACATAATTATAATGCTTTAATGTGATCGAGGAAACAGACTGGGTGAAAACAAAAGAGACAGTAGCCCACAATAGCCTGCGAGTCTCCTGCTTTTCAGGCTGCTACTGGATGCATCATCCAGCGAAAGTCAGCGACACACCACAGGTTAAACCTCACCCAGCTAGGTTAATCTAGACTAACATGTGCCCTCCTGTCGATTAGGTCCCACCCAGCCTGGCTGTTAGGTGAGGTCTGAGGACTGCGCCCGGAGGCGCACACTCACCCTGGCTGCCAAACAGCTGATTGGGGAGCCCGGAGGATCAGCTGTTTGGTGTGCTCACCCAGCCCAGGTGAGAGTGCTCCCCAGGACCCCCCTGATCAGCTTTTGTGCATGCACCCAGGCCGGATGAGCATGCTCCTGCGGGCCCCCCATATCAGTTATTTGGTGCAGTCACCCAGACCCGGATGAGTGCGGTTCTGTGATCAGCTGCTTTATTTATTTATTTATTTATAAAAGATTTTTATTCTGCCCCTCCTGTCCGAGGGCAGCTTGGGGCACCGAACAACAAATTAAAACAATAAAACAATAAAAACAATTTAAAAGTTAAAAATCCCATATGCGGGAGAAAAACAACTTCCCCCCAACCCACCCCCCCCAGCCTGGCGGAACAGCCAGGTCTTACACAAATGTCAAAATGACAGGAAATTGGGAGCCAACCGAGCCTCCTCCGGGAGCAAGTTCCACAGCACAGGGGCAGCCACTGAAAAAGATCTAACATCTATGGCCACCCGCCTCACCCAGGGAACCTCCAAAAAGGCTCCCACGGATGATCCCAGGGGTCGCACGGGCACATGGGGAGTGAGGTGGTCCCGCAGATAAGCAGGGCCCAGGCCATGAAGGGCTTTAAAGGTCAAAACCAGCAACTTGAACCTAACCTGGTGCTTTATAGGCAGCCAGTGCAGAGCCCAGAGCACAGATGTCATGTGCTCCCTGTGGCCCGCCCCCATAAGGAGACGGGCCGTGGCATTCTGCACCAGCTGCAGCCTCCGGACCAGCTTCTCGGGCAGCCCCACGTAGAGCGCGTTGCAGTAATCCAGCCTCGAGGTGATGAAGGCATGGATGACAGTGGTGAGGTCAGAGTCTGAGAGATACGGCCAAAGCCGCCGAACAAGATGTAACTGCCAAAATGCACTCCCCGCCATGGCCACAACCTGAGATTCCAGGCTGAGCCGTGAATCAAGGAGCACATCCAGACTCCGCACCTGAGAGCCATGGGGAGGGCAAACCCCCCTACAAGCGGAAATTCAACCACTCCCAGGCCCCCCAAGCCCTCGCCCACCAACATCACCTCCGTCTTGTCAGGATTCAGCTGCAGATGGCTCAGCTTCATCCAAGGCCTGAGCCGACAGGCACTGGGAAAATAAGGAGACTGTATGGCCTGAGTCGATAGAAAAAGAGAGGTAGAGCTGAGGGTCATCAGCATACTGATGACACTGCATACCCTGAAACTCTCTCATGATCTCCCCTAACAGTTGCATATAGATGTTAAACAAGAGGGGGGACAGAATGTTTTGTGCATGCACCCAAGGTGGATGAGCATACTCCTGCGACTCCCCAATCAGCTATTTGGTGCATGCACCTGGGCCAGGTGAGCACACTCCTCTAGGCCCCCTCGATCAGCTGTTTAGTGTGCTCACTTGGCCCAGGTGTGTATGCTTCTCTAGCACCCCCCCCCAATCAGCTGTTTGGTGGAAGCTCCTCTTGGGGCCCAATCTTGCTGGGCAGCAGGGGTTTGGGAGTCCTGTCCTGTGTGGATCGGCTCCTTGGCTGACCTGTGGCATGGAGGAACTTGTGATGGCAGCCCCCCCCCCCAGATTCCTGAGGTGCGGCTGCTTGTTTGAACTGCCCTCCACCAGCCCACAGCCCGGTTCTCCCCTGTCTTGTTTGTTTTCACCCACTATCTTCTCGCATGCATGTTTAAGAAAAGAAGAATGTCAGGGAAAAAAAGGCAGCAGTGATTCTGTAGATAAGAAATGTTCAATATGATGGATTTGTTTACTATACCGTTTTCTGACTTAGCTGAACTGATCACAATGAGACACTTGACTGCATTCGCATTTTATCACATTATGCATATTAACAATGAATAACATGTACATTGATTTACAAAATCACCCAGCCATTATCATGCCATCAATTTTGCATGTGATGAGATAGCATCAGTGCAACTGAAAGGAAAATTTGATCCATTATTTTAAAAGCATCATTTTCTTCATCCCCAAAGTACAAAAACAGCTTGATCCCCACATATCTTAAAGATCGCCTCTTCCCATTTTGTCCAATCATGATCCCTGCAGTTGGCTGGGAGCATCCTCTTGCAGATTCCACCCCAAGCCAGGTTCATTTGACAAGGAGATACAGAGAGGTGTTCTTGGTTGCTACCCCAGTGTTTTTAAACTCCCTTCCCCTGGAGGTTTGTTTAAGCATGTGCATGAGTATCTTCCAGAGGCAATGTAAGACCTTTCTTTTTGGCCAAGTTTTTCTGTTTTCTAAGCCACCCTGAGCCGTAGTGGAAGGGTGGTATATATATTTAAATAAATACAATAAATAGACCAGCTCTAGGCAACTTTCACTGAATAGAAAAAATAGTGTTAAACCCTCTTAGGCCGCTTTTAGACAATCACGCTGTGCGTTCGCGCGGGGTTTCAAAAACCCCGTGAGGAGAGATTACACGTGACGACGCCGGCAGTCGTGTGCCTGATACATGCTGCACATTCTTTTCAAGCCGCGAACTGACTGGGAGGTAGGTCATTCGCGGCTTGAAAAGAATGTGCGGCGCTGTATCAGGTGCGTGATTGCCGGCGGCGTCACGTGTAATCTCTCCTCGCGGGGTTTTTGAAACCCCGCGCGAACACACAGAGCGATCGTCTAAAAGCGGCCTTAATGTGACAAACAGCAGAAAGGACTTGGTAGAAATTTCACATAGTCATACAGAAAAGAGTGAGGCTGCTTGCATATGAGACAGGAGGGGTGGGGTGGAAACTGCCATGAACTGAGTTCTGCTTGTGTGCACAGGATTTTTCATGTGATTGGCCCATTTCTGTCATGATTTCAGTGACAGGAGACAGGGCTGAACATCCCTATCTTCCGTCACTGAAATCACGGCAGAAATGGGATGAACACTGTTTCACACGAACGGAACTTCATGTGATACCCCTGATGTGATTTTGGCTCATGCTTCCCTCCCACCCCCGTCCTGTCTTATGTGCAAGCAGCCTGAATTGTAGAGCTGGTAGAAGCAGTCTGAGTTGTGGAGCTGAGGAAAGAAGATTGCAAGCAAATATGTTTGTACTATCACACTGCAGATATCCATAGCCAAGATTAACCACTAGGCTGAATTGAAAATTTAGCAGATCTAGTGAAAATATCCTGAAATTACTGTCTTTCAGTGTTAATTAGAATAGGACATTAAAATAGACGCTGATTCGAGTGAATGTTTTGCTGGCAATACAGTGTACAATTTTACTTACCCTCTGATAGAATGTTAATTGTCAATCTCCCATCTCTAGGAAAATCTCTTGAAGAATGGACTCCACTAAACTAATACACTTAATATCCTAGAGATAGCTGCCAAGGTGCTGCCAAACTCGGCTGTCTTATTATTCCCTTTCACTGCATTTCCTTGTTATTCCTTGTACATAAAACAAGAACCATATCAAAGCATTCCCTGCGACTCAGTTATAATTGCACCCTCTGTTAGCAATTGCTCATCCATTCAAAAGCTTTGCTGCAATATTTTGAAACAAATTGACATCATTCTAGTACTGCAGTTAATCTGCTATTCAGGAATGCATAGCAGGGGGATGTCTTATTGCTGTGCTTTCTATGCATGGGTACTCTGGAAAGAAAATTAGCTTTGGAGGCAGTGTTTGAATATCTTAATGAAACCTTTATACCTAACAAGCTGTAATTTCTAGATTTCAGTCTGATACCAAGTGTCCCTGTTTTAAAACACTTTTTAAAAAAAAAAATGCTATGAATGTACATGTGTTAAAATTACATTATGATTTTTACTTTTTTTCTTTAGTATATTTTGAAAGACTTGCAATTCTAATAAATGGAAAATATAGAAACTGTACACACTTAGGTAGACCGGCCATTTGTATAAAAAAAAACAATAATGTTACTACACACAAACTGATTTCCTTGAAATATCATGGTCACATTTGTGTAGAGTTACTGTGATGCTTTAGCATGTCAGGAAATTAATGAGAATGGCTTGGAATAAAGAGAAGAATGCATAATACCCAGTAATAGCAGAACATTTTTGAGAATATAAGGCTGTTTTTACATGGCGCCACTAGGTAGGGTGTGTCTGTGGGTGTGCCAGTGTGTGTGTGGTGGGTCGGCGGGGCGTTCACACGGCCGCACACGCATGCCCACTGAGGCTCTTTTTACATAGACTTCTCCCACTCATGAACACGCGGAAATCTGTATGTTCATGAGTGGACATGATCCATGTGAAGGATGTGACACGTGTGTGCATGGTGAGTGGGGGTGCATGCGCATTCCCACCTAACACGCTTCCCCACTCACCCCCCACTCATCCACCCATATGAAGCAACCAGGGAAAACGGACATTGTTCCATGCATGGGGATGAGTGGAGGGTGAGTGGGGATGTATGTGCAGGCGTGTGCACATGCACACCTTGCCCACCCACTGCGCACGCACCAACATGCCCATCAAACCCCCACCCGGCAGCGCCGTGTAAAAATGGCCTCACATCCCACTCATCCCCACGCATGGAGAAACCTCCATTTTCTCTGGTTGCTCCGTGTGTGGGGATGAGTGTGGGGGTGAGTGGGGATGCATGTTAGGTGGGAATGGTGTGCATGTGCATGCTCCCCCATTCATCATGCACACACGTGTCACATCCTTCACATGGATCATGCCCACTCATGAACACACAGATTTCATGGCAAGCAGCATTAAGTTTTGGCTTCATCGTATTATTTAGGTGCAGAAAATGTCTGACAATAAAGTGACTTTGACTTGAATTATCACATTTTTTACTTGAATGTGAACAGTAGGATAAGTACAGGTAGGTGAATATTGTTGATAATATTCCTAGACAGCAAACACACAGCAATTTGATAGGAAGAAAATATACTATTTAACACTGCTCTGGCAATAAAAACCTACTGTATTAATCTGCCAGTGGGGTATAATATGCCCCAATTATATCAGAGTTGAAAAATATAAATGTGATTGATGTGATATGACTATAGTTTAACATAAAAAATTAAATTTTATTGTGTTTGGTACAGAAATGCATGTCGGACATAAATGTTTGAGGGGTTATTACGAGCCCCCAGTATCAGAGAGAGCACATTCATATGCAAACAAAATAATATCTAGCTGTTAACAAGTGTTACCAATGTTGTCTCCATCCATAAGCAAAGAAAGATAAAGTGGGTGACAACTCACAGGTATACAGCTTGTCTACATTTCAAGAGCCTGAGGTATTAGGAGCTATCAGGAGCTTGTCTGCATTTCAATAGTCGGCTGCCATAGTACCTAATGGTGGGGTTGAAATGACCCCTTCAGCCTAATAGGCTAATTTATTTCATCACACCCTTGCAAGTAAAAAAAATCATTGAAGCTTCACACTATGAAAGGGTTTACTGCTGTGTAAAGTCTCTAAAGATATATGTTTGCACATTGGTAACTGCAGTTTTCTACTTGGGGTTACCCCAATACACTTGTAATGAAAATCTTCTGTACATACATAAAATGGCATATAATGAAAGCAGAGAAAATTCTACATTGTGTTTGGGGCAAACATGACCTCATAAGCCTGGGCGTATGGTGGTTTCATTTTTCCATTCATTCCAATAGGGGTTAAACATACCCCATTAATGTTTGAGTATGCACCTTCATTTAAAAAAAATAAAATACAACTGTGGGGCAAGAACCAGTGGGGCACAACTGACCCCATTATCCTTGAGGAATACATGGCATATGAAATGGTACAGGTTTGCTGAAAAAGTTTTATGAATTTTTGGGTACAACTTCTGGGGTGTCATGCTGAAAGGAATAAATGAGGTGGCGTGCCTCAATTTACCCAAACGGGATCGAAGGTTGCAATTAACAAGCCAAAGTATAGAGGTACAACTCAGTTTTATTGAATAGACACTTAACATCTGGACATGGCAGTGTTCTCAGTTACAAACCCCAGTAACCCATGATATCTTACGTGTCAGAGGCACAGTCCGAGACGCAGGCTGGTTCAGAGGAGAAGGGGAGAGGGCCCAGCAGATGGCTGGCCCGGGGGTCTCTGGATCTTTTGAGAGCGACGGTAAGGATCAAAGACCCACGCGGCTCACTGCAATGCTAGTGGCCGTTAGCGTCAATGACAAGGGGCAAGGGGCTGAACTTTCCCTTTTATAGCTTCATTTATTAGGGATACATGTTGCAGGGTCCCCTTTGCCAGGTGCAGAGAATAAGCTGGCTATTCATAATGCTATCACTTGGAGCACGGCCACCAAGCTATTTTGGAGTTCTCAGGGAGTTTTAGGGAGTTACTGTTTATTCGTAGGGGAGGGCACCTCGCTTTCTTACAAACTCCCTTTGTTTCTCTTAGGCCTATTTCTGTGTTCTCAGAGATAGTGGCTGTCTAGGGTTTTCTATTGTGGCCTTGGAAATACATTTTCTGCTTAGAAAGTGATTTTGACAACTTTATTCTCATGGGCCTAGTTGGATAGTGTCAGCCAGAGACCTGTGGCTGAAGAACCTGAACTGAGTTGTCCAAACCTGATCCTGCTTGTGTCTCTGATCATGGCCAATATTGCCTAACTGATACATAACAATGCAAGCCCGCAGTTGGAAGAGGGTTAAAAAGAAATGCCACCAAAATATTTATTTTAAAGCAAAAGCAATTTAAACATTATACTCTTTCTGATTCTGGCCATGCCCAGACAGCAAATGCACATTAAGAATTTTCATATAGGGTGCTTTAAGGTAAGCGCCTTCCTACCCACTACCCACCCACCTCCCACCCATTATATACGTTGCAGCACACTCATAGGGCACCACTGCAACCCTGCAACATAGGTCCTTTTCACACAAGATGGGTCCACACATGTCCATGCAGATCCACTGTGTGGGCATGCATGGGCGTTGTCCGTGTGAATACCGCAGCTGGTGGATGGGGTGTGTGTGAATGCTCCTGCACTACACCCATGTCCACCCACCTCTACCCATACGCAAGCAGCAACTGGCAAAAAAAACAGTTGCTCTGTGCGTGGAGATGGGTGGCGATGGGTGTGCACCTGTGTAATGGCAGCCCTCCCACTGCCCATGCACCAGCACACACACCAATCTCCCCCACACTGCAGCCCATTTAAAAAGGGCCATATATAGGTCTTTTTAAAATGGGCCATGGCAGAGGGGGGCAGTCGATGTGTGCGCCACAGTGTGGGCAATGCAGGGGGGGGGCTGGTGCTCCCCGATCCCCCATGCATCCCCACTCATGGAGCAAACATCATTTTGGCCAACTGATCTGTGCCTGGGTGTAGGTGGGTGGGCATGTGTGTTTCACAGTTGTGCACCCGTATGCCCACCTACCCACTGCGGCATTGAAATGGGAGGCCACAATCGCCATAGTGGGTGGATGGCAGGTGGGTATTTATTTATTTATAATAAAACTTATTTATAATCAAATTATAGGGTAGTGAGTGGGGAGGTGCTTGCCTAAAAGCACCCATAGTTTGTTTTTTTAACTTAATGGAATACTGACAAGAGGAGGGGAGAGAATTTAAAATTAGATTTGTTAAGTTTGTTTTGGCTCCCAGACAGGCATGTACACTTTGCATCGTTCTTTTGCTCTGCCTTTTTCCTTTTTTGTGAGTAGGATGAACATTGATGTTAATGAGAACTCTGCTCTCAATGACAAATCAGCCAGTCAGAATCAGGTGGAAGGATTGTGCATTGTGAACTGCCAGATTTATTTTGAGTTCTCTTTCTCCAAAGAAAATACTCTTTCTTTCCTAAAATTCAAAATTGTAAGAGATCCAAACAAACTTCAGTGAACTTTATCAAATGCAATAGTATGTGAATTACTTGATAGGCATAGGAATTACTTCAGAAAAAACTTGGCACACAGTCACCTTAGCTCCACTAATTTAAATTTTTCTAAGAGAAAAAAAAAATGGGGTTGGGGTGGAGAAGGCAGCATTATCTGAAAAAGAAATTTTTTCTATATCACTACCTGACTTGACAATATTACCTTTTTTAAAATTCTGTTTTCATTACACAAGTCCATGTAGTATCTGTTTCCTACAGCTTCCTGCCATTTTAGGAAGGCTGAACCAGATAAAATCATTATTCATCAATTTGTAATATTGGTCACCACCAGGGTTCATGATTCCTGTAATTATGTATTTATTTATTAGGGATGGGTGAACAGATCGCGGTTCGGGTTCGGCCGTTAGGTTCAGCTGCGTTCGTTTCGTCTGTTCGGTTCGCCCGTTCGGTTTGGCTGTGTTCGGTTCGTCGGTTCGGATGTTCGGCCATTCAGTGGTTCGGACTGAATGTTGATTCGGTATTCGGTTCAGTCGGGATTGGTTCGGTCTTTAGTTTGGTGCAATCGGGAACTGAAAATGACATTTGGTTTTTTAAATAAAAGGAAAAAACTAAAAAACATATTTCTGGCTATAACATTTTTGTTTCTTATTACTTTTTGATGAAATGTAAGAATATTGTACCCCCAATGGAGGGCACAAAGGGTACCAAATTTCGGAACGATTAGATAAAGGAAACTGATTTGAGAAGCAATTGAATGTTGTGATTTTAGGAAAAGCTCCATACACATTCATGGCTACAACTTCTTTATCTTTATTATTATTATTATTATTATTATTAAACATTTATAAAGCGCCAGTAACAACCTGGCACTGTACAGAACATATAATCAGCTGCGGTCCCTACCTGTGGCTTACAATCTAAAAGACAAGGAGGGGGAGACAAGGAGAGGGGACAGCGGGAGAGACATGGGAGAAGACAAACAAACATTCAGGC
>QEPC01010071.1:1204624-1215924 GCA_003113815.1 Sphenodon punctatus | reverse complement strand
GGAAGCGTGGTTCAAACGAACCCCATGTGGGGATTGACCGTGGCCAACATCTGGCGCGCCGCGAACAGACGTACGGGACACGGTGACCACAGGTGGGTATTCACCGTGGTTCACCGTGTTCACGTAACGTCTGAAATCACCCTTTATTGTTTTCGTGATGGGGCCAATAGGCCCCGTCATGTCTGAAAACACCCAATAGTTGCTATATACTTCATAAAAATAATCAGTGTCTTTAGTTGCTACAAGACTACTTAACACAAGATGAAGAACATTTATAACACTTATAGTTTTATTTTGAAAATTCAGGAAGACTTTTTAAGATGTGGAGAATTTTTTTGGAAAGTTATTCCACGCTGGTGCTTGCAACTATAAAAATCCTTTGGTCAAAAGCAGCAATGATAAAAAGGAGGTTTAAAAAAATCAATTTCTGGGCACATGTCTTGTGGATCTTTGTCAGGTATTAAAAAATAAAAATAATTTAAAAATCTCCCTTCTTCCTCCATGCCCTGTCTTTGGCAAACAATAAAGGGTATGCTCCTAACCTCATTGATTGCAGTGGGAGTTTCTCAAAGTTTGAAGGAAGAGTGTCACTGCTGTCTTGGTCCCAAATGAATACAAAAGGCCCAATCCAAGGTAATTTAAAACTAAATGAAAGCATAATCCATTCCTATAGATCATCATTGTTGGGGTGAAACTCCCCCCTGACCTGTACAATCTATCTTGAAAGTCAAACTGCTAGACCAACAATTAAAAACGTCAAATTGAAGTGGAAATTTAGCAGAACCCTAATTTAAAGTGCTTATATTTTGCATTGTATTCCTAATAAAAAAAATAGCCTTAAAGCTATTATATGCCTCTGACTGTTCTATGCCTCATACTTTATGCCTCTAACTGTTCTATGTCTCATACTTTATGTAATTGTTAGCATACTAGCTAGGGGGTGGGACTCTGGGGAAAAAATCGGTTTCAGTTTTATATCAGTTTCAGTTCTCATTGTATTGGTTCTTTTTTTGGTTCTTGGTTCTTTCGTTATCAAATTTTTAACATTACGGTTCATTGGGGAAAACCGCAATGTTAAAAATCCGATACAAAAATGTTTACAAGGTTCCTTCTTGTCATTTGTGATGACAAGAAGGAACCTGGATTGTGGGTTAGTTGCCCTTGAGTGGACGCCACAGAGAGCATTTTCAGACAAGACACTCTCCACCCACTACCCACCCACCGCCCACCAGTGCAAAAGATCCAATACCTCCAATACCGAGAAAGAACTGAAATATTGGATTAATCCGATCTAGCCATTATCGGGTATTTTTGGTTCTTTCTGAAATGGAAAGTTCCATTCCTAACACTACAACAAAGCACCCGAGCACAAAGCAGAATAACACATAGCTAATAATTGCAGGGCAGTATTCGTGTTTGGAATATAGAAGCCAAAAGGGCATTTTGTGTTTATTTGTGCACAATCCTAGTGAAAATGGAATTGTGTACGAGCCAGCACTACTTATACTACTAATAATATTTCTACTTTAGCCTGAGAATAATGAACACATTGGGTGTTTTCAGATGGACACAGAGTGGCCTGAATCTGGAGAAGACATATGGGTGCCCCAAGCAGGAGATGCACACTCCCACAGGTTTGGCTACCTTCACACAGTCAGCTTGGTGCACAGGCAGCAAACACACATTCCACCCCACCCCCCAGCCCTGGGAAAGCCCTAGGTCAAGAACACATAGACAGGCAGTCGAACACCGCCCCGACCCCCAGCCCAGCCCACGCTGCTCACTACCCCATGCCCTGCCGAGGAGTGTGCCCCTTGCCAGGAGTCCAGCTCTGGTAACTATGGCAATGGAATGAGGCAGCAGACTTTAACTCCTTACTGCCCACAGCCCCAGGAGCCAGACCAGCCCTTGTCCATCTACACAGCCATGTGGTGGCAGATCAGGGCAGACATACGGCAGCATTCAGCCAGCCCTGGAAACCCGTGGCACCCACATAACGTTGATATCAGGGAGCAAACGGTAGATGTTATTAAGTGGTCAGAACGAACAGGGAAGGAAGGATGGAAAGGCATGACTGAAAGGCCCAGAGAGCTGTAAGGGCCCAAACACCCAAAGCCCCCACCGTTGCCACTGCACCGCAACCTTCGGCATCAGCGGGTCCCCTCTCTGCACCGGATCAGCCCCCTGCCGTGCCCACAGGCCTCAACAGGGAAACCCCTGCAGCACGCCCAGCGGATCCGCCGGCAGGGCCCCTGCCGGTTAGGCTTCAGGACGCCGCGCCGCCGCTCCGCGCCAGAACACCGGGGGGCGGAGAACAGGGTAAAGCGGCGTCAGAGATAACCACGCCCCCAGCGCTGCGTCGCTCAGCGCGACTCCGGCAACGCCCTGAACTGGGGAATAAAAGCCCGATGCAGGGCTAGGGACGTTGCTGGTGATCGAGCCTTGCGCCCGTGAGACTGGCCCCCCTTCTTGTGCCCTTGTGCCTTGGACTTCGTATACCTTAGAGCTTCTACTGTGTGACTGACCAGAGTGAGTGTAGTGCCTGCGTGTGTGAGTGATTGTAGCAACCAGTGTTTGTACGGTAAGTGTGTCTTCCTTTGGGTGTCAGGGGAGCACTCCCCCCTGGGGCTCTCTCCCTGGAACGCAAGCCCCATCCTTCCTCGCCCCCTCCCTGGGACTCTCGCACCCCCGCAGCCCACCAGCCTCACTTCCTGCACTTGCTCCCTCCTACCCCTGTGTGTGTGGATCCAGCGGCAATTAAGGCATGTGATTACCCAGATGCCCAGTGATGAGTCAGGCTGGGGACTACGCATCCTGCTAGCCCTATTCCACCCTGAGGGCGTGTTTTCCGCACATAGCCTTGCTGCTTCACTCCCCCCGGAGAGAGTGCGTGCCCCCCTACGTCTGGTTGTCTTACCCCCTACATCCCATGGGGCCAACCCCAGCCCTCAAAATCCCCACAAGAGCAGACAGTTTAAGGTTGGGAGCTGGCAGGCACTGCTGCTCCTCCATCCCCCAAGGCTTCTGCGGATTGATGGTCTCTGTTCTCACGGCAGGGGCCCACCTATGTTTGAATATTGCGTGCCTTCCTTTAAGGGCTGGGGTGGGAGTGGTGCGGGGAGCCAAGATGGCCACGCTTAATCTGGGAGCTGCTCTGGCCATTTGGTCTGCTGGCATCTATGATCTGGGTGGGACTGTGTGTGGATGGTGCTTGCTTAGACCATTCAGACAGGATCTCCATGGTTGCCCATTGCCGTGGATTTGGCCAGCTACCTCCGTTAGGTGTGCTCCTGGATCTTTTGCAACATCCCATGCAGGCTGCCCTGGAGCCTCTGTGTTGAACATCTGATGGGTGCTCTTCAGTCAGACAGGTAAACCTAGAGGTAACGGGGGTTTTCATGGGCAAATGTGGAGCTGCTGTCTGTCTGTTTACACGCATTGAGTCTGAATCTGAATACTCTGTGTGAGTGTTGGGCTCTAATCCAAGCAAAAAACTGTCAATTACCTAGAAATATTTTATCTTCTACCTTCCTGTCCTCAGCTAATCATTGCTTTCCACTCCCCAAACCTGAACTAAGAAATCTGATTCTCATAATCACCTTATTTGAATTTTCCTGGAGCTGAGCCATTTAAATAAAATGACGATCAAGTCCGTGAATACAAGTGCTTTAGAATGGCAGCTATAAACTTTAATAATTACATGCCAATAGCGACTCATTTTTTATCTTTTACTGTTGCAACAGCAGGGGGAAAAAATAGTTCCCTTAGAAGAAAGGCCTGAAATTGCCTGCAAACTATTCTCTCTAATATTTTATTGAAAAATCCTACATTATCTGGGGTTTTCTTTTCAAAGGGCTTGTCTTTCACAAAACCAATTGAGCAGAACCTTAATGTAAAATGCTTATGTTTTGTGTTGTATTCCTAATAAAAAATAAGCCTTAAAGATATTCTATGCCTCTGACTATTCCATGCCTCATACTTAATGTTGTTGTTAGGATTCCCGAGTGTTACCGTTGTATATGAAGTACACCAGAGAAGTACTTCTGACTTGAGAATTCTCTTAGAAATTCTGTCCCTGTTCAGCAAGGAACTCCTGTTACATGAATATTTCAAAATTACCTTAACAAGTGCATTGCAATTTTAAACATTCTTGTATTATTTTTCTTTTTGTGTTTCCTTTTTCAATTCTTGGGGTATTTTCAAACGTGACGGTACACCAGGACATCACACTTAGATCCTGCCCGGGGAGAAAGCCCTCACCCTGGGCAGAATCTGGCCCAGCCACCAAACAGACATGTCAGGGCCCGGGACAGAAGAGGGCAGGATGATGTGTAGATGTGGGTCCTCATGGCCCAACTCCCCGCGCTGCTGAGCGCGACCCGTCCTCCTCCTTATAAGGCTGCTGCACCCGCCTGGAACAACCCCAGAACAGGGTCAGGTAGAGTGGGCCATCACATGTGATGGCTTCCCTGGACCATGGCAGCCGATGGGCTCAAGTTACAGCCAAGATTAAAAACCACCACAGCCCAGGGAAACCCTATAGAAACATCTTGTGGGTTGATTCAGATGTGACAGCACTGCAGGTGGTCACGCAGGTCAAAGTGTGGCCACCTGCAGTACCGTCACATCTGAAAATACCCTTGGAGTTATCTAAGCATGCAGACAACATAATCTTCTACCGCAGACTTTTACTTTAATGGGACACATGCGTGCACTAGCTGCTGGTGTGTGTGATATCCCACCAGTGTGTATTTGGTTGATAGCTATTGTTAAGTGTTAAAATAGAAAAAAAATAGATGTAAAATGTGTCATTTTGAAATGGCCATCTGACAGTAACAATACAAAAATCGCACACTGAGAACATTTGTTTTTGTTAAATTGACTCTAAGATGAAACACTCAAATATCTGTATTACTTAGGCAGCATCCACCCAATACCTTAATGTGTTTCTACCTTTTAAATATCTAAATGGAACAAATTAATTTAATTTAATTTAATTTAATTACTACTTAGTGTGTTTCGTTTTTCTAGAAATGTGTACATGTTTTATAATTGTCCTCGTGTTCTCAATTACTATTGCTAACGCATGGCTACGTCTTGTCCTGCACTCAGTTTTTCTGATGTGCAGAACTATTCCTGTATTATGTATGTGCGTGCAAATTTTCACCTAGGTTGAAACTTATATGTACAACCAGTTCTACATCTGTTTGGCCACATGAGTCTTCCATATGCTTTCCTTTTCTGACTAACACCAAGTCCTAGCTATTTTTAGTGGGTGATCCACATTTCTTCAGACATAAGAACATATGTAAGATCAAACCCAAGAAATGTATCATTAAAGTCAGTCTGGTTGATATAAATCTGGGACTATGGTGCATCCTGATAGCTGGGAGTCTGCTACCTCCCACCCCCCTGTTATAAGTTTCAAAATCAATTTTTGAATATCATACTGATACTTTATTTACATGCATGTTATTTGCAATCATTATTTTACTCATCATATTTTAATGTATATTAAGAAAGAAAATTTCTGCAGATTTTGAGAGATGCTTGAGTTTGCAGACCTGGTTTGACTGGGAACTTGGTACAATTGTACCCCTATTCCCCTCTCCACCCTCTTTCTTCCTGATGAAAAACAATAATAACTGTTCTAATAAAAGGACTCACATTTTTATCCCTGAAAGGTGACAGGTCGTGATATATCCAGGCTATGGGTGTTTTCAGACATTACGGGGCTGCTTGACCCCGTACTGAAAACACTGAATCCATCCCCCGCCGGGGTGACCCCGTCACGCCATATCAGACGTGCCGGGGGATCCAGGCGGGGAATCTGGGAGGGGGCGGGGCCGCGCGGCGCAACGTGCAGCCGCACGGCCCCGCCCCCTCCATGCTCCCCGCCGCCTGCCCTCTGGGGAGACGGGCGGGCGGCGGGGCCAATGCGGCCACAGTGTCCAGCCGAATTCGCCACGGCCCGGGATCCCGCCGGTGATCCCGGGCCGTGGCGCCCGGCCAGACGTTATTTTTGTTTGGTCCCCGCTGGGGATCTCTTTGACCACCTTTCCCGGGACATTCCCCCGGCTAGCCCGGGAAGCGTGGTTCAAACTGACCCCATGCGGGTATTGACCGTGGCAAACGTCTGGCGGCCGCCAAACAGATGTTCGAGACACAGTGACCACAGGTGGGTATTCACCGTGGTTCACTGTGATCTCGTAACGTCTGAAATCACCCTGTTTTGGCTACCTTTGTGACAATGGTTTGTAAATATTTTATTTTATACACTTGCTAAATCCACTGTTGCTTCACTGAACATGCTGGATTAGAAGCTGCTAGCAGAAGGAGTGGGGTTACCAGTCCATGCTTGCTGTGTGGGACTGCACAGCCAGAGCAACATTTCCTCATCTGGTGATAGGCTATTAGCTGCCTGGAAACAGGTGCTTGACTCTGCAGCTCTCAATGGATTATTTTGGGAACCTGCCTTGACCTCCTGTGCCTCCCCTGGTGTAGCAAGGTCTGTGGGAAGAGGTGAGAGGGGCATGCTGTTGCAGGGCCCCACTTTCAGTGTGCTTTTCAGGTGCAAAACATCTGGTTGCAGAATCACTCAGGTTGGTTTGGGTTGGGTGCCCCAGGCTTGAACACCATTTCGAGTTGGATTGGGTTGAATTTTGGCATTCCTGGGTCAGACCGGGCCAGGTTGGGCTTGCTATTTGAGCGCATGCAAGGGTCAATCAAACTTATTGTTTTTATTTGTTATGAAGTTTGTTAAAAGTTTGTCCTGCATGTGGCATCTGTGCAGAATTCTTTATAAATCTGCATTTTGTATACTTCACTTTGCACCATGAGCTTTCTTTCTTTCTTTCTTTCTTTCTTTCTTTCTTTCTTATTTCATTATATTTATATGCCCCCCCCCCATGCCTATGGCATCTCGGGGCGGCTTCCAACATAGAACAAAACAATTTTTAAACATAGAAAAATCTACAATATCATCGTTAAAACAGATTTAAAACACCCCCCACAAAAATTAACCTACCCCCCTCCTGGCAAAGGCCAGTATGCAATGCAATTCCCCCCCTCTGCATGAAACTGTGAAATAGATTTTCGTTGTTAAATTTCATTAGTGGTAAAGAATTTGCAGTGACTGCAGAGTACAGAACCCTTTCAAATGAAACACAGTAGCTTCAGCACTTGAAACGAGCAAACAAGCAAGCAAACAAACACCCTCCAAACGTTCAGTATTGACTAATCTGTTTGGTTTATCCATGTCTAGATGGACACATAAATTGAGTTTGTGTGAGTGGCTTTATAGTTTGAAGTCCCAATAGAAATTGACTCAGATTAACTAACTTTGACTCAGAGGAATTGCTAATAAGACAGTCTTTGAAGCAATGGGAGGGAAAAAAAGATGAATTTACACAACACTGAAGCCTTAATTTGTCTTTGAAAAAGCAGATATTATAATTAAGACATAAAAAGAGAGACTAGAAGGCAAGTACAAACTAAAAACAACTAATTTAATCTTACTTCAGTGATATAATTAAGATTTATTTAAATCACATGGGATATGAATTCCCTGTCTTTTTTTTTTTTTTTTTTACAATATTGTTGACATACTGTTTATATTTAAATTTGTAAGCTTAATCACAGTTATGTTTGCCAGTCAGAACAGACTTACCTTTTACATAGTGGCCCTTAAGTAAAAACAGACATGATGATGGCCCACTTAGGCCCATTTTGGGGCTGCCAGATGTTGGCCTGGGATTGCCCTGGAATGTGTCGGTGGCTAGCCCAGGCTCTCACCCCTAAACTATGTCTTGGTCCCAGCCTGGGCTAAGGTCTTCCCAGTTGGGCCAGAGCAGGCCACAGTGGTTTATTATTTTCTGTGGCCTGGCAGACACGGCCTGGATCAGGTCCACCATGGCCAGTTGCCATAGCTGCTCATCATGGCAGGGAGTGGGGCACTGGGCACAGTGCAGGGGAAGGGCCGGCCAATTGCATGCTCATGCATCTCCTGACCCAGCTGGGGTTGGGCTGCCGTTGAGTGGCTGTCATGTCTGTTTCCACCTCTGGAATACTGCTGTTAGGGAGTCAATATTTCCTGTGTACTGGGGAAAGTGGTTGAGTAAAGGATTCTTAACATATTCTAGTGTTAAAAAATATGGATTTATTCTAGGCAAACATCTGATGTTGACAGTTCTGGATATTACTTGATAATTAGCATTGACTACTGCTCACTTGATATGAATTTATTCACACTTCGCCTATAGAAGAGTATGGATTATTCTTGTGTCTGTGTGTGTTCTTTCCAATTTACCTCGTTTGCATTAAATTAAATAAATGAACTGCAGCCTCTTTCATATCTCAACGCAAGCTCTGGCCTACTCACTGAAGGAGATCATTAAAGTGACATATTTAGTTGTCAACGATTCTCCTGAATTTGACCGTCTGAAATCTCATTAGGAAACTACTGAAACACATTCTGCCTAGTGATCAGTGCAAAACTGCTTTTGCCTTGTGCTTCTTTACAAAAAAATGGTTTAAAAGTTGATAATCTTACAATTAATTCCCATTGCCAGTTAATTTGTTACTGCTCTAACAACAAGCAGCCTGACTACCAACTGCCAAAAATCACAGTTGAAGATAACTATAGTCAGTATTACAAGAAACAATTTGAACTTCTAATCATATCATCAATATATTAGCATAAAAGCACACCCACCACAATGTCCTCTCCCTCCTTGAAAGACTATGAATCCAGTCTTCAAACCTTACCCAGATTTTTTAAAAAAAACTTTTTATTTTATTAAATTCTTTAACACATTATACAAAAGTGGTTATATATCACTTAAAATATCCCAACCTACAACACTCTTCAATTTACTAGGTATTACATATGTTTAAAGATATCTATCAAATAAAATTGTTCTATCATTTTGTGTGAATTCTTCATTTTCAATTGCCACAATAATGCTGAACCAAGTCGCCTCAAAGTTCTTTTTCTTCCCTTTCAAGATAGCCATCAATTTGTCCATTGTAAACAAGTACCAAATGCGAGCAATCCATTCCTGAAGTGGTAGGTGACCTTGCGTTTTCCAGTGTCTCGCTATTATGTTGACAGCCGCCAAACACATAATTTTGGTTGCATCTTGGTGTAGCCTTAAAGTTTTGTTGTCTGGGTATATACCCAGGATGGCTGTTTCGAATTTAAAGGGTACCACCATCCCGTTTACCCTTTTTAGAAAGGTCCAAATCTTGTTCCAAAAACTCATCACATAGCAACAATCCCATAAGCAGTGTTTTAGGGTGCCCCTCTGCCCACAGTCCTTCCAACAGAGTCCTTTATCAGGCCTAGTCCCATATTTTAAATGCTGGGGGGTCAGGTAAAACCTGGTGGCTGCTTTTATCTGCGTCTCCTTTACTTCCATTGCAGACGCACACCCATGCATATGTCTCCACATCTGCTCCAACTCATCCTCTGCAAAGGATCTTTTTAACTCCTTTCCCCATTTATTAATGTATGGGTGTTTTATGTTATACAAGAAAGACTTAAATTCTTTATATATACCAGATAATTTACCTTTTGTCCCTGTAAAATTGAACAATATGTTTTCAATCCCTTTTGGGGTCCTGCCAAAACTGTCCATTAAGCCTGGTTCTGTAAATACACTTTTTAGTTGTAAATAGTATACTGAAAAATTGAGATTTTATCTTGTGTCATTTTTAATGCATTATAACTCAGTCCCTTCTCAGAGAATCTAGGTGATGTTGCTGCTTGGCTGTTCCCTGTCTGCTCCTCCCCAGAAGTGGTGGCATCCAAACACATATGCCACAATATAAGTATTTTCATATATGATGGCTTGAGGAGCCGCCACCCTTTGATCTTGCCTCTGGTGAGAGCCCTCACCATGGGCAGGATCTAGCCCCACTGCTAAATAAACGTGCTGGTGTCCAGGGCTGGGGAGGGGTCAGGGAGATGTGTGGATGTGGTCCACATGGTTCAAGTCCTCCCGCTGCTCGGCGCGGCCCAGCCCCCTCCCTGACAGGTGGGTGTAGTGGCCTATGAGGCCACCATACTCAACCGGAAAAGCTCCAGCCACCGAACAGAGTTAGGTAGAGCGGGTTATCAGACGTGATGACCCGCTCTACCACAGTCTGTGGTTTCCTTCCCTGGACCATGGCAGGGCTAACTCCAGGATGTGCACTGGCAGGAAGCCTAGCACACAACCTGGAGTTACCCTGTCACAGTTCACGGTGCAGCTCCATGTCTGGCTGTTTCTTGCCACATTCACCCCACCAGCTGACCCCACCAGCTGTTTCTTGCTGGGAGCCCATCCCCCCCACCAGCTGACCTCCTGCTCCACCCCCACCAGATGAGAGGCCACGCCCCCCCGGGACACTCAGGAAGCTGCTAGCCTGCCCCTGCGGCCATAGCCCTGGCTGGGAGCCCATTCCCCCCCACCAACTGACCTCCTGCTCCACCCCCACCAGGTGAGAGGCCACACACCCCGGGACACTCAGGAAGCTGCTAGCCCGCCCCTGTGGCCATAGCCCTGGCTGGGAGCCCATCCCCCCCACCAGTTGATCTCCTGCTCCACCCCCACCGGGTCAGAGGCCACGTCCCCCCGGACACTCAGGAAGCTGCTAGCCCACCCCTGAAGGCGACAGCCCTCGGGAGGCACTCGAAGGGTGACGACAAAAGGGCGCTGGCTGTTTTGTGGCCATTGTGAGGCCGGTGGGAGGACAGCGAGGAGCCACCCCCCTGACGATGCTCACGCCACACAGCCTCTTCTGACCATCGCTGCCATAACCGCCAGACATCGCGCGATCGCTCCCGTGCCACCCTCAGCCCAGGTTACCCACTCTGCTGCCCGGACTGTTGCCACCTAGGATGCCTCCCCATATCTCCCTCGCCTCCTCACCCTCTATTTCCCCTCTCCTTCTCACCCTGCTGATGGCTCCCCTCCTTCTCCCTCGGCCTTTCTCCAACCAACCTACCCCTTATTCTCACCTATGCCCATTCCTCCTCCTCACCCTCATCCCCCCTTGCCCATTCCCTGTAAGTCACCACCACCACCCCTCATCCAAACCTTGCACACCCAGACACTTCACAGCCCATTGTGGCTGGTGTGAGGCCGGTGTGAGACCCAAACCCTGCAAACCCGGCCGCTCCACATCCCCCAGTCTCATCCACATCCCATGCCTTCCCCAAAACCAATTACCTTTGTCCTGCTCCCTCTGGAACTGCCACTCTTCTGTGACTAAAGCCCCCTTCATCCATGATCTCTTCCTCTCTCGCCCCTTTCAAC
>QEPC01010071.1:1174349-1202462 GCA_003113815.1 Sphenodon punctatus | reverse complement strand
TGCTGCCAAGGTCATTCACTCTGCCTGTTGCTTCGACCATGTGCAGCCTTTCTTCTTCTCTCTCCACTGGCTCCCGCTTCCTGAATGTATCCTGTTTAAACTCCTGGTTTTCACATTCGAAACACTGCACAACCAAGCTCCCCCTTACCTCTCGGACCTAATCTCCCTACGCACTCCTGCACGCGCTCTCCACTCTTCCTCTGTCCCCTCCCTCACTCTCCCTCGTTTCTCCTGCTCACCTAACTACCTTCGACCCTTCTCCCTCGCTGCCCCTGATGCCTGGAACTCCCTCCCTACCCACATCCGCCTTGCCCCCTCCCTCCGCTCCTTCAAATCCCTCCTCAAGACCCACTTTTTCCTCACCGCCTTTCCCAATGCCTACTAGTCGTTCCCCATATACTTACTGTCTGCCCTCCTCTGCAGACTGCTGCAACCAACCTGATTGTAACCAAGCCAAGCACATGCACCTGAGACTTCGCATCTGCCTGAATGTTTGTTTGTCTTCTCCCCATCTCCCGCACTGTCCCCTCTCCCTGTCTCCCTCATCCTTGTCTTTTAGATTGTAAGCCACAGGCAGGGACCGCATCTATTTCTATGTTCTGTACAGCGCCAGGCACATGACTAGCGCTATATAAATGTTTATTATAATAATAATAATAATAATAATAATTAATAATAATAATGCAGTTGTGGCTACCAGACCTGAGCATCAGGCAAGAGCCCACAACCCTCTGGTGTGTATGTGTGGGGCGGGAGGGCTACCATGCAGGTGGACCATGGCCCGGGGAAACTACCAGTCCATGTGTTGAGGACCCAGGCACGGCTGGAAGTGGGAAGACATGGGGGTGTGCCCCTGCAGCAGTTCCAGGGATGGCCAGGATCCACGTCCATCTAAAAACACCCTTTGTATGTCCTTACATGCACTGTGCTTGGGTGACAGGTTAAGCACTGCCTTAGGAGTCAGCATGAGGACTTATCTGCTGGCTAGCTACTGCCAGGTTATGGCCAATTTGCATCACTTCAGTCCTATAAAAGTACTGTTTTTCATACCAGATTTTTGGCCATTGCTTCCCATTATTAAACAGCATGAAAAAATATTTGTGATTAGTTAATTCAAACTGTGGCTATGGATTCTTTCCTCGTGAATGGAATTGGGAATGAATTTAGACTGGGTAAAGCCACATGAGATGTTACCGCGAGTTGGGCAGCCTTACCACAATTCGGGCACTGTTGCCATGCAATGTAGTGATTCGTGTGCCCGGTTGCCGCCAGATGTTCATCCTGCCCTGGGGTAGGACAGGCAGCTGGCTACTACACCCTGTGTCTTTGGGAAAAGGCCAGGAATGCAGAACATTGCAGGCTTATCCAAAGTGGGTTAAGGCTCTCCAACTTACAGTAGTGGCAGGATAGCGGGGGGCGGGGAGGGGGGAGAGGAAGAATGGCGGGGCTAAGTGGCCATACATATGGCTGGTGCCTCAACCTGCCCTGGAGTGTGGCAGGATGGCTGATAGTGGCCCACATGCCTGGTTTCCGCTCAGAGGACGGACCATCTGCCCTGCTCTCTGTACTGGCCCCGAAGTGTGGCAGCTACAATTGCCCACCCCAGGTTGCATGGGGATTGGTCCCAGCTTTGTTCTTCTGGCAGATATCTTTAACATTTTCAGTTAAAATAGTCTTAATTTAGGAAATTGAAACTTCTTATTTTTAAAGTTTGGAACTACTACTGTTCCTACTACAAGAATTTGTCCAATCCTTGTTTAAACCCAGATGCACTACTGGCCTTCATGAAATCCTCTGGTAACAAGTTCCGCAAGTTAATTGTGTGCTGAGTGGAAAAATACTTGCTTTTCTTTATTTTAAATCTGCTGCTAGCTAGTTTCGTAGAGTATCCCTAGTTCTAGCATTATTTCCCCTTCCCCAGCTCTTCTCTATTAGCTGTTTCAATTCACAATTTCAAGGTGCTTTTAAAAATTGTACAGACAAAGAGTGATTAAAAAACATTTTACTACTAAATGATAAAAGTCTTGCGGAAAGATCCAAGAATTAAATAATACGTTATAATCTTTCAGATAAAAAATGCATTTCATAATGGTTTCTGCAGGTCTGTAATACATCTCTTCTTGAAATATGCATGTTTTCCTTACATGCTTTCCTCAGGTTCACTTGTATCCTATAAACCCATCAATTTAAAAGCTATCTTTCCTTTTCCCTTGTGTGGATTGTCATCCTCAATATGTAGACAATGGGTATTTTCAGATGTTACGAGATCACGGTGAACCACGGTGAATACCCACCTGTGGTCACCGTGTCTCGAACGTCTGTTTGGCGGCCGCCAGATGTTCGCCATGGTCAATACCCGCAAGGGGTCAATTTGAACCACGCTTCCCGGGATAGCCGGGGGAATGTCCCGGGAAGCGTGGTCAAAAAGATCCCCAGCGGGGACAAAAAAAGAGTAACATCTGGCCGGTTGCCACGGCCTTGGATCCCCGGCGGGATCCCGGGCCATGGCGCTTCCGGCCCGGATGCGGCGGCCGCATTGGCTCCGCCGCCCACCCGTCTCCCCGGAGGGCGGGTGGTGGGGTGCGTGGAGGGGTGGGGCCGTGCGGCTGCACGTTGTGCCACGCGGCCCCGCCCCCTCCCACATTCCCCGCCGGGATCTCCCCGGCATGTCTGCTATGGCGTTACGGGGTGATCCCGGGGGGGAATGATTTTGGTGATTTCGGTACGGGGCCAAAGGGCTCCGTAACGTCTGAAATCATCCAATGCAAACTTTAGTCATATTTTGCAAGATTATCTAGTTGAATGGTTGCTGCTGCCTCTCTTCAGTAAATGCTCAGGATTCTGATTAGAGGGATATGTCATCTAGCCCACAATAAAAATGAAACAACAACAAAAATAATTTATGAGATTTTCTTAAAGCATCGAACGAGCAGCAGCCTGATTTGTTTCTTGCAAGTAAAACTTGCAAACTTGAGTACAGGGCGAGATCTTGGTCCAGGTACAAGTTCTCCGCGAGAAACAATAAATAAACAAATAAAATAAATAAATGGCTGCTGGGCCATTTTGCATATGTGCAGTGATATCCCCACGCCCTTCATTGAGAACTTGGTGAATCAATGCTGCTTCTTGGTTTATCCCAGGACAAACTGAGAACTGGGATATTGATGAGAATGCTCACTTTTGAAAGCTCTCATATCAGTCCTAAAAATTCAGATAACGAAAGTGATTCAAATGTAGTGCATAAATCCAGGAGCTGAAGAGTACTATATAGATGTTTTCCAATTACTGCTATGGGCCACAGTCCACAAGGCACTTACACTGAGTATGCAATTTCTGGATCACGATCTTGTTCTTCAACTTATGTAATTTTCAGCCATTAATAGCAACTTTCAGGCATTGTCTGGTGTGTTAGGATCACCTAACTTTCACGCCATAACCTTTGCAATACTAAATATCCATAGTTTGCCCCTATTCTTACCAGAACAGATGTCAAAAAGGCACCTGTGTCAATAATACTTGCATTCATTATACAAGAACATAAGAAATTCCATAAAGGCTCAGATCAGTGGTCCATCGAGCCCAACATGTTTCCAACAGTGGCCACTCTCAGTTGCTTTGGAGAAGTACTCAACACAGGTCATAGTAGAGTTATCCATTCCCTGCTGTTCTCTTCGAGATCCAGATAGCCAGAGGCTGCAGCCTCCCATTTATTTGAATAATAGCCATTTATGGACCTATGCTCCAAGAATTTGTCCAATCCTTGTTTAAACCCAGATGCACTACTGGCCTTCATGAAATCCTCTGGTAACAAGTTCCGCAAGTTAATTGTGTGCTGAGTGGAAAAATACTTGCTTTTCTTTATTTTAAATCTGCTGCTAGCTAGTTTCGTAGCTAGTTCGAGTATCATTTCCCCTTCCCCAGCTCTTCTCTATTAGCTGTTTCAATTCACAATTTCAAGGTGCTTTTAAAAATTGTACAGACAAAGAGTGATTAAAAAACATTTTACTACTAAATGATAAAAGTCTTGCGGAAAGATCCAAGAATTAAATAATACGTTATAATCTTTCAGATAAAAAATGCATTTCATAATGGTTTCTGCAGGTCTGTAATACATCTCTTCTTGAAATATGCATGTTTTCCTTACATGCTTTCCTCAGGTTCACTTGTATCCTATAAACCCATCAATTTAAAAGCTATCTTTCCTTTTCCCTTGTGTGGATTGTCATCCTCAATATGTAGACAATGGGTATTTTCAGATGTTACGAGATCACGGTGAACCACGGTGAATACCCACCTGTGGTCACCGTGTCTCGAACGTCTGTTTGGCTTCCCGGGATAGCCGGGGGAATGTCCCGGGAAGCGTGGTCAAAAAGATCCCCAGCGGGGACAAAAAAAGAGTAACATCTGGCCGGTTGCCACGGCCTTGGATCCCCGGCGGGATCCCGGGCCATGGCGCTTCCGGCCCGGATGCGGCGGCCGCATTGGCTCCGCCGCCCACCCGTCTCCCCGGAGGGCGGGTGGTGGGGTGCGTGGAGGGGTGGGGCCGTGCGGCTGCACGTTGTGCCACGCGGCCCCGCCCCCTCCCACATTCCCCGCCGGGATCTCCCCGGCATGTCTGCTATGGCGTTACGGGGTGATCCCGGGGGGGAATGATTTTGGTGATTTCGGTACGGGGCCAAAGGGCTCCGTAACGTCTGAAATCATCCAATGCAAACTTTAGTCATATTTTGCAAGATTATCTAGTTGAATGGTTGCTGCTGCCTCTCTTCAGTAAATGCTCAGGATTCTGATTAGAGGGATATGTCATCTAGCCCACAATAAAAATGAAACAACAACAAAAATAATTTATGAGATTTTCTTAAAGCATCGAACGAGCAGCAGCCTGATTTGTTTCTTGCAAGTAAAACTTGCAAACTTGAGTACAGGGCGAGATCTTGGTCCAGGTACAAGTTCTCCGCGAGAAACAATAAATAAACAAATAAAATAAATAAATGGCTGCTGGGCCATTTTGCATATGTGCAGTGATATCCCCACGCCCTTCATTGAGAACTTGGTGAATCAATGCTGCTTCTTGGTTTATCCCAGGACAAACTGAGAACTGGGATATTGATGAGAATGCTCACTTTTGAAAGCTCTCATATCAGTCCTAAAAATTCAGATAACGAAAGTGATTCAAATGTAGTGCATAAATCCAGGAGCTGAAGAGTACTATATAGATGTTTTCCAATTACTGCTATGGGCCACAGTCCACAAGGCACTTACACTGAGTATGCAATTTCTGGATCACGATCTTGTTCTTCAACTTATGTAATTTTCAGCCATTAATAGCAACTTTCAGGCATTGTCTGGTTTGTTAGGATCACCTAACTTTCACGCCATAACCTTTGCAATACTAAATATCCATAGTTTGCCCCTATTCTTACCAGAACAGATGTCAAAAAGGCACCTGTGTCAATAATACTTGCATTCATTATACAAGAACATAAGAAATTCCATAAAGGCTCAGATCAGTGGTCCATCGAGCCCAACATCCTGTTTCCAACAGTGGCCACTCTCAGTTGCTTTGGAGAAGTACTCAACACAGGTCATAGTAGAGTTATCCATTCCCTGCTGTTCTCTTCGAGATCCAGATAGCCAGAGGCTGCAGCCTCCCATTTATTTGAATAATAGCCATTTATGGACCTATGCTCCAAGAATTTGTCCAATCCTTGTTTAAACCCAGATGCACTACTGGCCTTCATGAAATCCTCTGGTAACAAGTTCCGCAAGTTAATTGTGTGCTGAGTGGAAAAATACTTGCTTTTCTTTATTTTAAATCTGCTGCTAGCTAGTTTCGTAGCTAGTTCGAGTATAATTTCCCCTTCCCCAGCTCTTCTCTATTAGCTGTTTCAATTCACAATTTCAAGGTGCTTTTAAAAATTGTACAGACAAAGAGTGATTAAAAAACTTGTGAAAGGTCAACGAAGTGGGCATGGAATCAAGGGCTTCTGATGCCTGATTGCAAGTTCTTGACTTTAGCCAGAAGTTGGCACAGCCCCCCAGAAAGACAACTTGTTCTGTGGCCTTAAAACAAGATACGAACCATAAATGGCTTTCCATTTTGGTCTGTTAGCCTCTTAAAGAAACAAATTAAACTTTTGCGAAAATAAAGGGTTTTACTTTAGTGGCAGTTACTTAAACTTGCTCTTGTTGTTAGGTTTGTCTCAATCATGAACATTAAATATCCTAATGAATCAATTTTTTATAAAGAATACTTTCAGAAAGAAAGTGAAGAGGTACACAGAGGGAATAAAGTTACGAAAAGAGAATATGTTAAAAAACTGACAAAGAGCACAAAAGTCATAAAGGGTTTTACAAAACAAATGAGGTATATGTAGGGGAATTATAGAAGGAAACAAGGTCAGTGGCATAGCTCTCATGAAATCTACTTATAGAGATTGGGTGGCCCTGTGGAATTTGTGATGACATAAAGAACTGTTTCTGGGGCAGCATCTAAATCTAAAGTAGGTTGCTATATTGTCACAAGCCCCAATTCTGGCAATATTTGATGGCATGGCATAAACATGTCTGGCCAGTCAAATATAAAAAGAGAGGAGTGAAAGATTGAATGGTTCATCGACGTGTAGTCTCTCCAGGACAGGGTAGAGGAAAGATTGTGTTGTATGAGAAAACTTGCACTCTTACTTTCCAAGCTTTTTGACTGATTAGTAGAAAACTTCTTTATTCAAGGCTATCGAGTTGTTGCTGTTATTGTTAATTGAGCCTGACTTGTAAAGGAAAAATTGCTTGTGCATAATAGAAGGGACTTGCAAAGGACTAACCCTTTATATCTTTTAAAATTTCTTATGGAATCAAATATAAAGAGATTTTAGAGCATGAACTAGGTATAAGCTAGCTAATAAAAAATTCAGCTGGACCAGGAAATGAATGAGCCAATAAAAGCCATGTGAAGAAACCAACTTGACAGTAATGGAAAGTCATTGTAACCAGGCAGTCTAAAATGATTATTTCCTTTCGTTTTTTTAAGGTAAGGGTTGGGAAATGGTGGGTGACTTAGAATGTCTCAGTTTTTCAAAGGAAGCAGAAATTAAAAACCAATAAACATTGACTCCATTGGTGACAAGACTTTTAAGGGTAATTGTGGTCAACAGAAATATGGGAGGTGGGACTATCAATGTGGAGCTTGCTCTTCTGTACTTTAGATTGTCACATCAAAGATAAAAACATTTTACATAGAAGCACCAGACACAGTGTAATGGAAATATCCTGCAAACCCTCCAACAGTACCCTTTCCCCCAATACAGTGACAAGTGTTGTTATCTTGTACTGCCTTCCCAGCAGTGTAAGGTTTGTACTGCATTCAGCAGACAAAAAGGATCATTAGCACCTCATTAATCCAGCTGACTCCCTGCTCTGTCTCCTATCATTGTTTATTAATTGCTGGATACTGGGGATCTGGCACATTTTCTCACTTCAAAAAGACTGAGATATGCATTGCTATCAAAGAAAGGTAACAACTAGGCAGGTGTTAGAACAGCAGCTGTGTGCTTACGATCAAGATGAAAACTAAAAATGTAGTAGATACACATTTAAAAGAGATTATTCTTTAGCATGTTGAAAGGGACTGTCCCTGCTTCCATCTGCAACCCGCTGAGTTTCTTTAAAACTAAAACTTTAAAGCCAAAGTCAATTAACCGATTTGAGAATTTTGTCATTTTAATAGGCCGTTTTAACTTGAACCATCTGTCCTGCACAGAAAAACCTATGTCTACATAGAGAAGCCTCTCACACAAGCTCAGCACTAAAGTTAGTCAGTGGGTTATTACAAATTTTCATAAACACATGCAAACGTATGCAAATTAGGGCTGGTATGAAATGTATCTATTTCTCTCTATCAAATGTTGGAGGGTTTTTATCTTATTCAAAGCTTGCTGAACTTTTCACACTTCTGTTTGATAAGGTCCCTCATGAGAGACTCTTGAGGAAATTAAAAAGTCATGGGATAGGACTAGGAGGCAGTATTCTATTGTGAATTGGTAACTGGATAATGGATAGGAAAGAAAGAGTATGATCTTGCAAGGCATCTAAATGGCAGATGAAATTTAATGCAGAGAACTGCAAATTGATGCACATGTGGAAAACTATCCAAACTTTATGTACACAATGCTGGGTTCTAATTTAGGAGCTACCACTCAGGAAAAGAACCTTGGAGTCCTTGTGTACAGTACACTGACTTCCTCGGCTCAGTGTGCAGAGGCTATCAAAAAAAAAAAAGCAAACAGAACGTTAGGAATTATTTGTAAAGGGATAGAGACTAAAACTGAAAATATCATCTGTGGTGCGACCTTGAATATTGTGTGCAGTTCTGGTCACCCCATCTCAAAAAGATATAGTTGAAATAGAGAATGTACAGAGAAGGGCAACAAAAATGTTAAGGGGTATGGAATGGCTCCCCTATGAAGAGAGGCTTGATAGGTTGGGACTCTTCAGCTTGGAGCAGAGACAACCAAGAGCGGATATGCCAGAAGTTTATAAAATCATGAGTGGTGTGGAACAAGTTAATAGGGAACGGTTATTTACCCTCTCAGATAGTACTAGAACTATGGGACACTCTATGAAACTAACAGGTAGCAGATTTTAAAAGAATAAAAGATTCTTTTTTCACTTGATGCACAATTAAGTTGTGAAATTTGGTGCCAGGTGATGTGGTCAAAACCAGTAGTATAGCTGGGTTTAAGAAAGGGTTGGACAAGTTTCTGGAGGATATGTCCATTAGCAGCTATTAGCCAGGTAGGTTGGGGAATGTAACCTCTTACTTTCGGGAGCTTTTCTCTCGGACTTTGAATCCTGGCTTACCTTCTTCCTCGCTGATGATACTCCCACTCTCATTCTTGGTGACTTCAACATCCATGTTGATGCACCTGCCCAACCTTCTATCTCCCGCTTCCTCTCCCTAACAAGCTCCTTCAGTCTCTGCCTCTGAACTGATTCTCCCACCCACACCGACGGCCACTCTCTCGACCTCATCCTCTCCAGAAACTGTCCTGTTGCTGACCTCTCTATTGACCTTTGTCCTGTGTCCGACCATCACCTTGCCTCCTTCACCCTCTCCCACCAACCCCCTTCTTCTTCACCGGCTTCACGCCCCTTCCATGATCTGCAGGCTGTTACCCCTTTAGATATCGCCTCCTCCCTCTCCCCCCACCTCCCCCATGTCTTCTCCTCCTCCTCCCCTAATAATGCCATCTCCTCACTTAACGCCTCTCTCACCATGACCCTTGACTATCTTGCCCCTCTCTCTTTCCACCCCGTTCGACCCCAAAATCCCCGTCTGTGGCTCACCCCTACTATCTGCTACCTCCGCTCCTGCACCCGGACTGCTGAACGCCTCCGGCGCAAATCCTGCTCCCACCCTGACTTCCTCCACTTTAAATTCTCCCTCTCCTCCCTCTCTTCTGCTATCTCCCTGGTGAGGCAACACTACTATGCCTCCCGAGTTGAATCCTTCTCTCGTGACCCTCACCGCCTCTTCTCCACCTTCTACTCCCTTCTCAAGCCCCCCTGCCCCCCTCCTCCTTCTTTGCTCATGATCTCGCGTCGTTCTTCACCTCGAAGATTGACAAGATCCGCAAAGACATCACCTCACACCCATCTCCTCCCCCCGCCCCCTCTTCAACCCCTCCCCCCACTCTCCTCTACTCCTTCCCTCCAGCCTCCCTCAAGGAAATCTCCTCCCTGCTCTCTTCTTCCAACCCCTCTACCTGCCATCTCGACCTGATCCCCTCCCACCTCCTCACCTCTATTGCTCGCACTGTTGCCCCTCTCCTTCTACATGTCATTAATCTCTCCCTCTCCACTGGCTCCTTCCCCTCTGCCTTTAAGCATGCCACTGTCTCTCCCATCCTCAAAAAGTCCAACCTTTGACACTGTCGACCACTCACTCCTACTGGACTCTCTTTGCTCCCTGGGCTTCTGCGGCTCTGTCCTTGACTGGTTCTCCTCCTACCTCTCTGACCGCTCCTTCAATGTGTCTCTTCCCAATTCCACCTCCTCCTTCCTCTCCCTCTTGGTAGGGGTCCCCAAGGCTCGGTCCTGGGCCCTCTCCTCTTTTCTATCTACACTCTGTCCCTTGACAAACTCATTGCCTCCCACGGCTTCCAATACCACTTCTACACTGATAATACTCAACTCTATCTCTCCACCCCCTCTCTTTCCCCTTCTGTCCAAGCTCGCCTCATCAACTGTCTCTCTGATAACTCCGCCTGGATGTCACTCCGCCTGAACGTCAGCTCAAGCTCAACATGGCTAAGACTGAACTCCTTATCTTTTCTCCCTTCCCCTCCTCCCCCTCTTCTCTGTCCATCTGCATTGATGGAGTCACCATCTGTCCTGTTCCCCAAGCCCGTAGCCTGGGCTTCGTCTTCGATACTCACCTTTCCTTTATACCTTACATCGACACGGTCGCCAAGTCCTGTCGCTTTGCCCTCCATAACATTGTTTGGATTCACCCCTTTCTCTCTGTCTCCTCAGCCAAAACCCTTGTTCATGCCATGGTCCTCTCCCGCCTTGACTACTGCAACCTCCTCCTTACTGGCCTCCCCCGCTCTCATCTGTCCCCCCTTATTTCCATCCAAAACTCCGCTGCTAGGGTCATCCACTCGGCCCGTCGTTTCAACCACGTGCAGCCTCTTGTCTCCTCGCTTCACTGGCTCCCCCTCCCCCTACGCATCCTTCACAAACTCCTGATACTTACCTACAAAACCCTCCACAACCTGCCTCCCCCACCTCTTGGCCCTCATCTCCTTACACACTCCTGCACGCACTCTCCGTTCCTCCTCTGTCACCTTCCTCGCTCTCCCTCATCTCCTCTGCTCCCCTAACCGTCTTCGTCCCTTCTCCCTAGCTGCCCCCCATGCTTGGAACTCCCTCCCTGTCCACATCCACCTTGCCTCCTCCTTCTGTTCCTTCAAATCCCTCCTTAAAACCCACCTCTTCCTCGCCACCTTCCCTGACGCCCGCTAGTACTCCCCTCTCAACATTTACTGTCCGCCTAACTGCAACCAAGCCAAGCACGTGCACCTGAGACTCCGCATCCACTTGAATGTTTTTATCCCTTGTCTTTCCATATGTCCCCTATCCCTGTCTCCCCCCTCCTAGTCTACTAGATTGTAAGCCATAGGCAGGAACCGTGTCTTTCTCATTGCTATGTAAAGTGCCAGGTACACTGCTGGCACTATACAAATGCTAATAACAACAACAACAACAACAGCAACAACAACAGGGAATGGATCATCTCATAGCAACCTGTTGGGTACTTCTTTCAAGTGACTGAGATTGACCACTGTCGGAGACAGGATGCTGGGCTCAATGGACCATTGGTTTGGCCCAGTATGGTACTACTTATGTTCTTATATTTGACAGGTAGAACCCTCACAGTACAGTCTATTTTTTCCTACATCCGCTATTAGCAATACATTTACAGTATAATTAAAATTCATTGGATTAACAGTTTTGATTGTATATAATTAACTTCTTTTTACATCATATTTTGACTACAAACATAGTCCTAAATGTTCAGACTATGGTGGGTATATTTCAAAACTTATTAATCGATCAACTCATACATGAGAACAGGTCTTGACTTAAACACGTGTTCTCTTAGAACAAAGGTTCACAACTTTCTGCTTGTGTGACTACATTGTAAGACTTAAATATTATCCTGTGACACCAGACAACAACAAAGACAAGCAAAATATATCAAATATTATTTGTGATCATGATCCCATCCATAGAAGGTATGACCTAACCTGGTGTCCTCTTGACGCATAGTTTGGCAACTTCCCTCTTAGGATGTTAAAAATGCATAAACATTCCCAATCTGTTTGTAGTTCCTTACCATTTAAGGCATAATCCTGCTGCTGCAGGATTTTTTGGCATCAGATCTTTTTAATGACTATACATTCATAATAACAGATCTCTGAATTTTTTTTCTTAAGTCCTCAATAAAATATTGTTTTATATTTTTAGCATGGCTGTCCTCTGTATAGTTTTGTGAAGCATGAATATAACGGATCTGCAAGTGTAGTGAGACATTTCTCCTCCTAAACATGTTTTTTGGCTAAAATGCAGCAAGGTAGCTCCCCTGATGTCAGCTATATCCCTACTGCCAACAAACAATGCCTACAAAAAGGGTGCCACATTTATGGAAATTTACCTCTAAATGTTCACTTGCATATTCCACAACAATTTAGCAGAAAACAATTCAACAAGAAAACAGCAGTAATTTTGATACAGTTATTGCAATTTGCACAAAACATACTGTAATGTTCTGTTGAATTGTTTCCCCCACTTTTTATAGAGCTTTAAATCAGTTTTTTCAGTATGAATCAGAAAGTTGAAATTTCCCCTTGCCTATAATTTATCATCCTGGGTGTTTTCAAACATGATGGTGGCACAGTTTAATCCGCTTTGGTGCGTCATGTCTAAATGCGCCTGCCAGATCTTGGAACTGTTTGGCTCCTGACTATGGTAAGGGCTAGCCCAGGCTGTGAGTTAGGGAAATCCCCAAGTTACAGACCCGAAGCAAAGCAGGCTATCACGTATGATAGCCCACTGTACCTTCTGTGGTCCCGAGTGGTGAGGGGGAGTCAGGTGCCATGGCAGCCGCATGCAGCACAGGGGTGGGGCTGGGCAGACACACATTCGGGTGTTTTCCCCATCTCCTTAAGGTTTGTTCCGCAGCTGGCCGAGTCCTGGCCAGTAGTGAAGACTCCCTCCTCTGCCCAGTGCAGTCTGTGGTGGCGGTGGGATCTGTCATGTCAGAAAGCACTCTCTGTTAAAGATTTTTATTTATTTATTTAAAAATTTAATATCCCGTCCCTCCTGCCACAGGCAGCTCGGGGTGGCTCACAGCACAATCCAACAATATAAAACTATAAAATTATAAAAAACATTATACAAACATACAATTCCCCCCACTCCCTCCCCCCCATCCCCTTACCCATCTCCCCCGCCAAACGGCTGATGGAACAGCCAAATCTTACAGCTTTTATGAAAGGAGGGTAGGTCCGGGGCCAACCGCACCCCCACCAGAAGGGAGTTCCACAGCCTCGGTGTGGCCACTGAGAACGCCCTCCCCTGCGTGACCCCCCAAAAGACTCAGGGCACCACGAGAAGGGCACCCCCCCGATGACCACAGGGGCTGGTCCAGTACCCGGGGGGTGAGGCGGTCAACAGATAGGCAGGGCCCAGATGCAAGCAGATTGATGAGAAGTCTAAAAGTAGATTTTTGTTCCCAGCAAACTTCTAAAATTTGAAAAACCAATGGAACTGTTCACAGAGTAAGATACTATTAGACTTTCCCTCCTTGATCTTGAGCAAATCATTTAATTGCTCTATGTTTCAGTTTCCTGTCTGTAAATAAGACTGCTTTTACACATAACAAAAATGGGGTATTATAATTGTTTGAGATAATACTGGGTATTATAATTGCTGGACTTTTGTAATTTGTGAATGCACTATTCTCTTTTTATGCTGTGAGATCTTGGATCATTGTAAGAGCTACCAAATGTGGCTTTTACAATGACCCGAGATCTCAAGCATAAAAGGGGAATAGTGCATTCACACGTTACAAAATATTGCAGAATTATAATACCCAGTATTATCTCAAACAATTATAATAGCCCATTTTGTAAGGTGTGAAAGTAGTCTAATACTTCCCTACCTTAAAAGAGATGTTGAGGATAAAACCAGGAAAACCAAGGAGTTCAGTCAGCTTGATAATTAGGATGCTTTCGCACATTACAAAAATGGGTTATCATAATAGGTATTATAACTCTGCAATTTTTGTAATGTATGAATGCACCATCTCCCTTTTATGCTGCTTTTACAACAACCCAAGATCTCACAGCATAAAAGGGAAACAGCACATTCACACATTACAAAATTGCAGGATTATAATATCTGGTATTATCTCAGTTTATTATAATAGCCCATTTTTGTAATGTGTGAAAGTGGCCTCAGACTATAGGTAAAACCAGATACGACAGTGGCCTGCTTCGGCTCGCTGTGGCCCAGGACCCATCAGCATGTCTATTTATGCACTGCCAGATGTTAACCTGGGACTGCCCCAGGACGGGTCGATGGGACACAGTCCAGGCTAAGGGCTACCTATACGGGCCAATGTGAGGCTATCACGTATGTTCAGCCCTACCATACCTCCCTCGGGGCAGGGTCCACCATGGCTGCTCACCATGGCTGTCTGTCATTTTGGGGGGTGGGACGCTGTGGGTAGGGCACAGGCGGGGCTGCCCTCCATGCCCTACACGGGCTGTGCGGGTGGCAGGAGAGCTTTCTAGGCACAAGCATGTTTGGTGCCCTCCCTGAGTCTGACCCATGTTAGCCATGATTTCCTATCCTTGGTCAGGACGGGGAGCCGCCATGCTACCCACAAGTCTGTTTTTACCCATTGTAAACATCTGAAATAGGAAAGAAGAAAAGTACAGTTGTGGATTGCAAACATAGCTGTTCTTTAACTTGATACTATGGGCTATGTTCAGAAATGTGGCAGGGGAAAAAAAATGCAAAACAAGATGCCATGTTCCTGAAACCCTTATTCAACCCTTACTCATTGGGTGAAAACAGACATGACGCTAACCACCCTTTAACCACCCTTGGTGGTTATGTATGTATGTTGCAAGGCTGTATTGGTGCCCTATGCAGCCCTGCAACATGCATAAATAACCACCAAGGGTGCTTAAAGGGTGGTTAGCGTCATGTCTGTTTTCACCCATTGAGTTCAAATGGAACTATACCAAAGAGGAAATTCTATTCAGTGGATAGATGCATGCGGGATGTATGTTGGAGCTACTGTAAGCCAACAGAGAGAAAGCAAACTAATAGGATATAGCGTAAGACTAACAACAGATGTAATATTAGGTGAAGTGCACATAAACTATTTCCTTTGGTATTCAAAGACAAATTAAAAGTACAGTGATATATTCCAGTGTCTAGAATATTTTTTTCTATGAGGAGGAAGTGTTAAAAAATGTTATGATCTCACTAAAATGAATAAATAGTTTGTATGATGAAAGGTGGTAGAGCACTATACACAGGAGAAATACAATTCAGATTTTTTTTAAAAGTGCAAATGAAATGAGAAATGTTGGTGAAGGTTTTGAATGGCATAGAATAGCTATAATTTATTTGAAAATGAGAGGTAAAAACACGGTGTCTTTAGACATAACGTCAACTGGTGTCTGAATGTGTGTTTTGACCTTGATATGAACACCAGTTTGGCCCTGTGTTCACCATGTGGCACGGCTTAAACACACAGCCCATCTTGGGGCAAATAGGTGTTTTGCTCACTACCTGATCTCAGCACGCAAGTGCTGTCATCTCGTTCCTTGTGTTGTACCGGCTAACACGTCACACAATATCATTAGACACAATGGGTATTTTCAGATGTTACGAGATCACAGTCAACCACAGTGAACCACGCTCAATCCCGCAGCAGGGCCAAAGCACCCTGAACGTCTGTTCAGCGGCCACCAGATGTTCACCACAGTCAAAACCCACATGGAGTCAGAATCAACCACGCTTCCGGAGCTCCCCCCGGGACCATCTCCGAAAACATGATCAAAGAGATTCCCGACGGGAACCAACAAAAAGTAACGTCTGGATGGCAACCACCGACCGGAATCAAAGAAAATGATTCCCAGCCGGGGACAAAGCACACAGCGTCGCTGCCAGGCAACCAGCAACAACACAGGTCAGGGAGGGAGATTTAAAGGGCACACAGAAGCAGCTGGGACGAGCCGCCCCGGCGCCTTCCGGGTGCTTTGACCACGGTCTGGCCTGGGATTGGCATAACGTCTGTTGCGCTGCCCTGGGCAGTGATCTGGCGGCCCGATTCCCTACCATGGTCCCGGTCCTGTCACGTTTGTTTGGGGCTTTTTTGACCACGGGGGGTGGTTGATCGGTTTATTCCCACCGGGAATCAACTGTGACGAATCGGGACCGTGTAACGTCTGAAATCACCCAATGTTGGCGATATGTTCAGCTGAAACACAAGAATTGTTCTTGTGATGCAATGGTGTTCACATCGCGTGTTCAGTGTGTGGTCAAATTGGTGGTGGGATTGTTATGGTGCTTACACACAATGGCCAAACATGTGCCAATCTTTTGACACCAAATCTTTGATATGGGGTAATTTCAGACGGGACGGGACCGGAGGTCCGCCATGCTGAACTCTGGACTGGGATCCATCTCGGATCTTGGTCCATGATCAGGCCAACTGTCCTTTAGACGTGCTGGCCTGATCACTATCGGGGAGGGGGAGGGGCTGCGCGGCACGACACGGCGCGATGTGCGGCTACACAGCCCCACCCCCACCCCGTGCTTCCTCGGCTGCCTGCCCTCGGGGAGACGGCAGACAGGCAGGTACAGTGGGTATTGCGGTCGGGGCCATGATCTGGGATGGGCCAAACATAACACACATTACTTTTGGCCCATCCTGTATCGTGGCTACTCTAACCATGGTTCTCGATCTCCGGCCGGCCGGAGGTCGAGAACTGTGGTCAAGCTTGATCCCGGCCGGGGGTTGACCGTGGTGAACATCTGGCTGGGACCAAACCGACGTTCCCGGAAATGCCACCACCACAGGGAATCCACTGGGGTTCACTGTGGTGAAAGGCATTTTCGTAACGTCTGAAATTACCCTATGTCTAAAGATGCCCACAGAAACTGAAATGGGAGTGACAGTGGTTAATATTTCTTACAAAGGGAGTGGAACCTTAAATATTGAAGAAAATGTTAGTTTGTGAAAAAAGAGAGTTCGATACATCAGAGGATGTAACAGGATATAGAAGAAGACTATGGGTGAAAACAGACATGATGCTAACCACCCTTTAACCACCCTTGGTGGTCATTTATGCATGTTTCAGCACTGCATAGGGCACCAATACAGCCCTGCAACATGCATAAATAACCACCAAGGGTGGTTAAAGGGTGGTTAGTGTCATGTCTGTTTTCACCCAATATCTAGTCAGGGAAATTAAAAAAAATATACAAACAGTAGAGAAATGAATAGGTTCTTAGAAATGTATGCAATTACTTGAACATGTACAAAATATACAAAATTGAATGTGTTCAAGTTTTTTTGGAATTTGATTAAATAGAAAAGCCATACTAGAAGTTTTATGGATTGTGAATACTCCATTTGAGCAATAGTGATATAAACATCAGGATCAACAAGTAATAGTTTCAGCTGAAGAATATGCAGAAACCAGGAGATAATGATTTTAGAAGTAGTAAACAGCAGTAGCTTTGGAGGAATAATAGTGTAAAAAGGAGAAACACATGCATTCTTAGTCAATTCCTGTACACAGCGAGTCACACGAGAATCTGGTCTGAGAGACAGATGGGATCTTGGAACATTTGAGAAAAATGGAATCTTACAGACCATAAACAAAAGATATGTAAATCCAAAGATATGGGATGAGATGCTGAAAAGCAGATACCTACAGGACCAAATTCTCTCTTCAGTTATTTGATTATATAGGCTGTATAGAGGGGTTGTGTGCATGTGTCAGAAGGCAGAATATGGCCCACAGCATACCACATACCATATATCTGATTCCATATTAGATAAATGGCATTTAACGTATTATCCAACTCTGAAATATAACTAACAAACAGTAAACCAAAAATAGCTAGTTTTGGGTAGAGCTCAACACCAGTCATTTTGAAACAGATTTTTCTGAGCAAATTATTTTTTTTACTTTTGTCAACCACAGAATGACCAAATCAGTTTTAATGAAACATTAATTGTCTGTGGACTAAAGATTTATACACTTAATGTTGAAACAGACTGTAGGGTTTTCAGCTTTTCAAATTAACTACAACCCTTAGAATCTTATGGGCTTTTTAAAGTCTAAACCCATAAAACTCACAATAAAGTTATTAGACTCTCAGCTTTCATTTTTAAGAGGAAATTTTAAACCCACATAGTTACAAAGAAAAGCTTGAAAACATGATTTCAGAATACCTTTTTGAAGGCTCAGAAATAACACCAGTGCTCTAATTATCTTTGAATGTCTTGGGCTGACAACACTTATTTGAGGGAACGTTATACCTATTACCTGCTGAGCTGTGGAACTGCAAAAGAAGAAAAAGATCACAAGGAGCACTCCTTTTACTATTGAACTGATTTTTCAAAAATACTCCAGATGTTTTCCTGGAAGCTATAGGCTGGTAAACCTAACTTCTGTTCCAGACAAATTTTAAGAATAGTGTTTTATGTTCATACGCCTCTTTTGAGACTTCAGGATCAAAACCAGATGGCATGACCTCACCTAAGTTCCTGAACTTAGAGGTTTTGGAACCTCTGTGTTACAAGTTACAGTCAAGAATAGAATGTTTAGACACAGATAAAGGGGAATCATGTCTTGTGAATCTTTAGAATCAAGATATCAATAAAAATATGGATAAGTGGAATCAACTTGCTACACTTGGATTCTCAGAAAGTATGCAACAAAGTCCCTCACATGGCTCTTAAAATTAAATAGTCATGGGATGCAGGAGAGGGTGCTTTTATGGATTAGTAACTGTTTAAAAATGGGAAACAAAGGTTTGGAAGAAATGGTCAGTTTTCACAATAGAGAGCGGTAAACAGCAGGGTTTCGCAGGTATCCTGCCTAATCTACCTCAGGCAGCTCTAGGCAGTTCACAAATGCTAAAAATTCAATACAATACAATACAATATAAAACAAATAATATATTAAAATATAAGACAAGTAAAAAAACAACAATAAAAACAGTAAAAAAAACCATTCTAGTGTGCAAAAAGAATACAAACAGAACACCCACCCACCCCTAAACCTCCCAAACCCCTCCCCATCACCAAAAGCCTGGCAAAAGAGCCATGCCTCGCATTGGCGTCAGAAGGTGAGAAGATTAGGGCTGAGACGGACACTCACTGGGAGTGAGTTCTACAACAGGTGCAGATATCAAGAACACCCGTCTGTCAGTCCCCACCAGTCTACAATGGTGAACCTCCAGGAGGGTGCTTCCCAACTACTGCAGGGGCCACCCCGGAGTGTGGGAAGTGAGGCAATCCCTCAGTACTAGGACTTGTGATGTTTAACATTCATGAATATTTTTGGGAAAAGGGGTAGACAGTAACGCTGTAAATGTATCAGAGGATACAAAGTTATTCAAGGGCACATTCTGATGAACAATGTTAAACCAAAGTAATTATTTTAATTTTAATATGGGTGAAAACACAAGTGACAGCAGAGCACTGCCATCACAAACTTCTCTGGAACAGGAAACTGCTGGCAACCCAGTCAGGATCAGATCCAGCTGCAGAACATACATTCATGGGGTCAGGCTGGGGCGGGGAGCCGCATGAAGGCACAGCTGACTGACCCCAACATCGTGCTATGCCTAGCAGCCCACAACAACCCATGATGGGCAGCCATGGCGGCCAGTTATAGGGTAGCCACTCCAAACTGGGCCAGGAACAGTGGGCTACCACACGTAATAGCCTGGGTTGGCCTGGTCGGGAGGGCCTTTTCCCGGGCGTGTTAGTGGCTTGCCCGGGCTGTAATCCTGGAAGTTTGTGAGATCATTTTTTATTTATTTATTTTATTTATTTACTACATTTATTAGTCGCCCCCAATGCCAATGGCATCCCGGGGCGATGTACAATTTAATAAAATGTCTTGGGGTCTGTTTGAGCCACAAGTTGTGAACTAGATCCGTGCCCGTCCTGGTTGGTAAAAGCTTCCAGGGAGAGATTGGGGTCGATTCTGGCGAGGGTGGTTAATGCGTCCCTTCGGCAGGGGAGGTTGTCGCCCAGTCTCAAGGAGGCTGTGGTGCACTCCCTGCTGAAGAAGCCTTCTCTGGATGTGGATGCACTTGCCAGTTACCGTCCTGTCTCTAATCTTCCCTTTTTAGGGAAGGTTATTGAACAGGCCGTGGCTCTGTAGCTCCAGGCGCATCTGGACCGTGTCAGCTTCCTTGACTCTTTTCAGTCTGGGTTCCGCCCCGGCTATGGTATTGAGATGGCGATGGTGGCTTTGGTGGACAATATCCGCTGGGAGATGGACGCAGGATGTCCTACATTCTTGATCCTGCGAGATCTCTCGGCCACTTTTGATACCGTGGACCATGGGCTGCTGCTGAGATGACTGCGAGACCTGGGGGGTCTCGAGCTCCTGGGCTTTGACCTGCAGCATTACGCAGGGTTCGATTTTGTCTCCGCTTTTGTTTAATGTATATATGCAGCCCCTGGGGGAGATCGTGAGAGGGTTCGGGGTGCGATGTCACCAATATGCTGATGATACTCAGCTGTACCTCTCGTTTTCGACCGACCCAGGTCCCGTTGTCTTGTTGCTTTCCCAATGTTTGGAGGCTCTGGCAGATTGGATACGGCAGAGCAGACTGAGGCTCAATCCTGATAAGACGGAGGTGATGGTGGTGTGTAGGGCGAGGGAGGTGCCGACGCCTCTGGTGGGGGAGGGAGGGGTCTGCCCTCCCATAGCCCAGAAGGTTCAGAGTCTGGGGGTGGTTTTGGATCCGGGTCTCTGTCTGGATCGGCAGGTGGAGGCGGTGACTAAAGCTGCCTTTTGCCAGATGTATCTGGCAGAGGCTGTGCCCATACATATCTGGGCCCGACCTGGCCACTCTTATTCACACCTTCATCACCTCGAGGCTAGACTACTGCAACGCGCTCTATGTGGGGCTTCCCTTGGTTCTGGTTCGGAGGCTGCAGCTGGTGCAGAATGCAGTGACCCGTCTCCTTACAGGGACAAGGCGATGGGAGCATATTACACCTGTGCTCTGCACTCTGCACTGGCTGCCTATAGCGTACCGAGCCAGATTCAAGGTGCTGGTGTTGATTTATAAAGCCCTATACGGTCTGGGCCCCTCATACCTTGGGAACCTCCTCACCTTCCATGCCCTGGGGCGACCCCTGTGGTCTGCCAGGGGCACCTTCCTGGAGGTCCCCCATGTTAAACGGGGGGGCATGATGCAGAGGGCGTGCTTGGTGGCCAGGTCACGGCTCTGGAACTCCCTCCCGGAGGAAGCTCGCCTGGCCCTGGGTCTGATGGCTTTTCGCCGAACCTGTAAGACCTGGCTGTTCACCCAGGCCTTTGGAGGGGAGGAGGGTAGGGTAGGGTAGGGAGGGAGGTAATCTTTTTGGGGGGTGGTTGGGGGGGTAGTTTTAATTATTTATACTGATGATGTTTTATGTATTTTATTATTGTTTTAACTTGTGAGCCGCCCCGGGATGCTGTAGGCATGAGGGGGTGGCCAATAAATATAAATAAATAAATAAATAAATAATAAAACAACATTCAAAAAAATAAAAACATTTTTAAAATCCAACAATTTAAAAACCAAAACAGAGCCGGGGCAAACAAATAAAAATAGAAAGGGAAGGGGAGACATAAAAACCCTAACCCACCCTCCCACCCGCCTCCTCAAAGGCCTGGGTGAACAGCCAGATTTTACAAGCCCACTGAAATGTTAAGAGGCTTGGGGCCAGGTGAGCTTCCTCCGGGAGGGAGTTCCAAAGACGCGGCCAAGCTACCGAGAATGCCCTCTCCATTGTGGCCCCCCGCTTAACACAGGGGACCTCCAAGAAGGCGCCCCCAGCAGACCTAAGGAGCCGCTCTGGGACACGGAGCATCCCTGAGGTACGAGGGGCCCAGACCGTGAAGGGCTTTATAGATCAATAGCAATACCTTGGACCTGGCTCGACACGCTATTGGCAGCCAATGCAGAGCCCGGGCTAGCTGCCAACACACCCGGGAAAACATCTGGATTGCCCCCAACATATATTAAAGTGGCCTGCGGGCCAAAGCGGGTCCAAGCGGGCCTAAGGAGGCCACCATTACATTTGTTAATACCCTATACTGAGTAGTTACTTTGGTTTAATACTACTCTTGGGTAGATGCCCTTTAGTTGAATAGAAGTAACTACTCTGCTTTGGTACCATTCACGCTGCAGATGCAAATAGGAGTACTTTGCAATCTTGCTTTAATGGACATGAGAAACAACGGTTTTACTTTAAAGAAAAGGGTTTGATGTAGGGAGTGGAATATATATTCTTGATTTTTCAGGAGCCTTAATGGAAAGGGTGGGATAAAATGTGAAGAAATAAGTAAATAAGAAATGAATACTTTTTTTTTTTTTTTTACAATTTATATGCCACCCCCTCCTGCCTCAGGCATCTCGGGACAGCTCACAATATATTAAAACAATACTTCTCCTCCTATTCCTGAATAACTTTGGTTTAGGGCTCTGTGCATGTGAACAAATCTGAAGCTAAAGTGAACAAAAGGTTTCATAGGAATGCAGCCCAAGATTGTTAACTCCAAAGGTGACTGCATAGAATTTCAGAAAACTGGGTGACTGGAAAATAAAATGGCAGCTGAAATGAAGATAGCAATAGTTATAGAAAAATGAATCTGCACAAATTAATCTGGACTATAGGCGCAATCCGGCTACCATTGAAGTAAATCACTAAACTGCTATAGACTTCAGTGACAGCTTGTTTACACCCGATATATTCAGTGTTGGGTTCTAACTTAGGACAGAAATCTTGGACTCTTTGTGGATAATTCATTATATACATCATCTCAGGTGTTTTACCGCAGTCAAGGGAAAGAGGTAGAAAATGATAAGGCACTCAATGAATAGTTAAGAGCATCCAAACCTTTCATAAAATGTCTTTTGGTTTGCCTCACTTCAAAAAGAAATGGAAAAGTTTAGAGAATGGCAGCAAAAATGATCAGGTGTATGGAATGACTTCCATAAAACATGAAACTTAAAACATTAGATATCCTCAGCTTTGAAAGGCAGTGGCTGAGGGAGAATATAAGGGTGTATGTGGCATTATGGGGGTGTATATAACATAGGATGTTTTTAAATGAGACAGCCCCATGCAAGGACCGCCTGTTCCTGCATAAGGCCTGTCTCGTCTGAATGTTGGGTGTGTGTGTGTGCATACTCCCGCACCCACCCATCCACCACCCATCTTTGGTGGTGGAGCTTTTGGCAAAAATTCGGCACACATGGAGCTTTTGGCAAAAATTCTGATTGCTCCATGCACGGATGGGGTGGGTGGTGCTTGGGCAGGGCGGCTGTGCATGGGGCTGCTTGTGTGACGTGCTTCCCTGTGCACAGCACCCACGTACCCTCCCCCCCTACACCGATCACAGATCCTCTTGCCTGCCCGACTCGTCTAAAAACACCCATATTGAGTGGTGTGGAGAAAGTGAGTGGGGAACCGTTATTTACCCTCTCTTATACATGGGACATCCAGGAAAATTAACAGGCAGCAGGTTGTTCAAAAGAAAGTTCTTGTCCCATGAAAACATGGTAGCACTGTGGAACTCATTGCCATGAGATGCTGTGAAGACATATAGTATAACTCAGTTCTGAAAAGGCTAAGACAAATTAAAAGAAATGGCTGTTGCCAAGATGGTCATAGGATGAAGCCTCATGTTCAGGGTTTCTTTAACCTCTGACTGCTTGAAACTCGGAGTTAACAACAGGGGACAGATTATCACTTAATTGCTCTTTGGCTTCCTGACTGAGCTTAATTATATTGTTTCTGCATTACTGGCGTGACCTACTGTAGATGGAGTAAGAGCAGAATTAATGGTGAGAACTCCTTTATGGAAGCTTTAAATATTTTATTGACTATACTTAAATAAATGTATGTAAAAAGCATTTTAAAAGTGTATTAGTTAAATGTTTTTAAATATCTAATAAGCAAAGCTCCAGAAGACTCTAAAGACAAGTGACTCATAAGGTCTGCTAAAGGTCAAAGAAAATTGATATAGAAGTCAGAATGAACCACAAAAGGAACTAAGAGAATAAATGTCAAAGACAATGATGAGACTGCGGAGAGGATAAAGTTAATAGGAAAAAAACAAAAAACAAATATTGAGAGGAAAATTAAAGTTCGACTCATGAAATATTTAACTGAATAGTAGTCTCATCTCAATCAAAAAAAGCAGCCTTTTAAATATAGTTATACAGAAACATTTCCAGTGTAAGTTAATGTTGCTCTGTATACACAGATTTGAAAGATCATGTCTTCCATTATGCTCCATCGTGATCATACAATGCAGTCAGCTGGGAGCGCCCTTTTGCAGGTCACAGGTTCAGGTCACAAGGACACGCGGAGAGGCATTCTTGTTTCCAAGCATTTGGCAGGTGGGAATAGGGGTTGGGTTGAGGTTTTTAGGTTTATATATTTTAATGTAATTTTGTCCTGTAAGTTGCCTTGAGCCTTAGGAGAATGGTGGGGTTTTAATGTAAGTAAATAAACAAATAAAACTGAAAGCAAAGAAAGGAAAGCTAAAGGCTTCTGGCAGTCTGTAATCTAGGCTATACTAGGTTAATATGAAACATTATCCAGCAAAAGTACAACTACCACCGAGTACAGGAATTGCGTCCGCCCCCCCCCCGGGGGGTTGGGGCGTGAGGCCCTTTGCCGCGCCCGCCTAAGCAAGGGGGCAGGACGGCAGGGGTTAATGTTTCCCCGCTGTCGGAGGCCTCAGCGGCGCTCCGAGGCGGGAAAAGCCGGCTCGCGCTGGAGATGGGGGGATGCAGCCTGTAGTGCTTTAGGCTCAGGCTGCACTCCCCATTGGGCAAGGCTAGGCACGTGACCCCGCCTAGGGGCGGGGCCATGGGCAGTAAACGCCGCTCGGGCTGCATTCCAGTCCACCGCAGCGGCGAAAACGGCACCCACCCCGCCCTCCCTTTGTACTGCAGGTATCACCGGCCGCCGATTCGGGGCCAGGAAGGAATTTTTATGGTTAACCTAATCAGGCCTGAACAAGGGTTTTCCGTTTTTCGCCTTCCTTGCAGCGCAAGAAATCTGGCTGAATTTACCCCCCTTAGTTCTAGGGGTGTTGTTGTGCTCGTTATCATTGTCGCACTCTTGCAGGGGTCCAGTACTGCGAGTTAGAGTAGTTAGAAGGGGCATAATTTAGGAGTCATCTCTGTAAGAGATGGGGAGGCCCACCTGTCGGAAAGCAGGGGAAGGCAAGCGGCTGGGCAGCCTCCCTGGGAGGAGGGTCGTGCGACGACGGCAGGGGCAAGTATGGCCCCCCGTCGGCAGGCATCATTCTCCTTACTCACAATGAGAAGGGATCCCCTCACGGCCTGTGGTGCCGCTTGGAGGGGAGATGCGTGAGCATCATTTGGGGGGCATTCGAGGGTACATCGAAGCCACCCCTGGTTTAGGTTTTGGGTACGTTTTCGTTAATGTTAATGTTAAGTACTGGACCCGCATCGCTCTAGGCGATTTACCCCCACCTTAATTGGTATGTTAATTTGAAATAAAGAGTGCGGCCGTTTATAACCCAATAAAGTTGTCCTGTCTCCTTCGGTGCGTCGGCAAATGAGTATGAATGCCAACTACTTAGCATCCCTCTTTCTCAAATTCATCCAGCCACATTCACAAACTGGATGGATTTGTCTCCCACATTTTTCTGTTTCTTTCTTTAGTGCTGTCCTGAACATTATTCACACTCTGATTTGGGAAGGGAGAGAATGATGAGAGTTTGGCATACCTGGTCCTCTAAATCAGCTAAAGAGACAAAGGGCACGAGCACAATTCCCCACATGCAGCCAAGGCTCTCAGAAGAAACTGCACAGGAATTGTATGGTTTGCTCCACATGTGCAACTGAGGCCTGAAACACATGCACATGATTAGTGCATGTTTTGTGCATATCCCCTGGTCACTGTGTGCAGCCCTTTGCAGTGGCTCTGCAACCTTTGGGATTGTGGCCATAAGTTCCAGTGTTAAAATTGAGGGCGGGGTGGGGGGGCAGTCTGTAAAAAAATCTCTTCTGACATAGCAAAAATATCAGTAACAGGGCCGGGGGGCGGGGGGGTCAATTTACTATGGGTATTTTCAGACGTGATGAGATCAGCTTAACCACGGTGTATTCCCACTGGGCGAGAAAGGTCTTGTCACGTCTGAAGGGGGAACAGAAGTTCCCCCCCAGATGTTCACCCCCGTCAATCACAGCGGGGAATCACATTCACCACGCGATCGGCGGAACCGGCGGGGTCAGCCCTGATCGCGTGGTGAATGTAATTCCGCGCCGTGATGAAGGGCCCTGTCCCATCTGGATGGCTACCACAGTCTGGAATCCGCTGCGGGATTCTGGGCCGTGATCAATTCGGGCGGGCGCTGCAGCCGTATTGGCCGCGGTGCCCGCCCGTCTCCCCAGAGGGTAGGCGGCGAGGGGGGGGGAGCGGGCCCATGTGACCGCACGTTGTGCCGCACGGCCCCGCCCCCTCTCCGATTCCCTGCCGGGATCAGCCGGCACGTCTCTTGGACGAGCCGGTGTAATCCCGGTGGGGAATCCCCACAGTGATTCCGAGCCAGGTTGACTAGCCCCCATCACATCTGAAATCACCCTGTGTTCTCAATTTTAGTTGCAGGGAACATTGTTGAGGACTATTTTAAAAGGCAGTTTTTACTCCTGTTCTAACCTGTTTATAAAGAATTGCTCAGGTTGTGGAAACAAAGGGCATTTTCAGATAAGACACTCTCCACCCATCATCCACCCACTATACATGTTGCAGGGCTGCAATGTTGCCCTATGGGTGCCCTGTAATGTGTATAGTGGGTGGGAAGTGGATGGAGAGTGGAGAGTGTCTTGTCTGAAAATGCCCAAAACTGTAAGCAAAGATCACAGGAAGTAGAAGGATTTCATTATGATGGAAGAAAATTATTTTCTTTTTGAAATTCTAAAAAATTGCAAAAAAACCACAACATAAACAATACAACCTATAAACAGATGTGCTCAAACACCCCCAACACCAATTGGCCAAACCTCCACATCCGAAACAAATGAATGGAAAGAACTAGATTGCCAGCAACCCAATTCCCATATTTCCTTGTCTGAAAAGCCCAGCATAACAGCTCTGGGAACCAAATTTCTTAGCTGGCAAATTGAGCTGACGGAAACACTTACACATCACCAAAATAAACGGATACCTGGTAAGAAAAGAGCCCCCAGAATGCAGAAACAACAGATCAGGTGATTGAGGGCAGCATGCCAAATAATCCAAATAAATTAGGGTCCAATTGTGCAATGAAAATATTCTGCTCAAACCCCACAAATCTGACATAGGGTGATTTCAGACGTAACGGACGGCAGCATTGACCCTGGGCCGTGGGGTGGTTTGGACCACATGCGGGGGTGAAGGGCCACGCCAACAGATGTTCACCCATTTGCCTCTGGCTGTGGGGACCACCGAACCACGGCCCAGGGTCAGTGCTGCTGCCCGTCATGTCTGTTGGGCAACCCCCCCTCCTGGAGGGGGCGGGGCCGCATGACGCATCATGTGGCCCTACGGCCCCACCCCCTGCGCTCCCCAGCCACCCACCCTCCCCAAGACAGGCAGCCGCAGTGGCCTATCTGGCTGCTGCCGCCGCCCGCCACCCAGACTCCAGAACATGGTGAAGGTAAGGTAACTGTGGGTGATTTCAGATGTTACGTTGTCTGAAATCACCTCAGTCAACCGCAGTCAACTGCAGAAGCCTGCAGGGATCACCAACTCACCTGCTTTGCTGCCGCTGCGCGGGGGCTCTGGGAGCTCGGCGCTAATGAGGGGGGCTTGTGCCCCGCGGCTCTGTTGCTCTGCCGCCGCTGACACCGCTGCTGCTGCTTCGCTCCCCGCTGGAACCTGCGGGAGAAAACAACGAACAGTAAGGCTGGGGGTTAGGGGGGGGAATGTAGAGGCCAGCCACATGGGCTGACCTGTCCCCTCCCCCCCCACCCGGAAGTAGCAGGGGGCATAAAGCCCCAGGGACAGCGGCTGAGCCTCAGGCCGCGGCCACAGGCTCGCGGCCGAAGGACCGCGGCCGAAGGACCGCGGCCAAAGGGCGTGGAACTTTTGGGGACACTTTGGGGGGCTGCAGGGGGTGGCAGGGGGTTATTGTTTGTTTTCTGTGTGGGCTTCGTTTTGTACAGGGCTAGGGTGGTAGGGTGGGGGTTGTAGGTAAGGGGTGGGTAAAAGGGGGGTGGACCCAGTGACTCCCCTTAGTGAGAGCGGGGGGAGCACTGGGA
>QEPC01010071.1:1130319-1171570 GCA_003113815.1 Sphenodon punctatus | reverse complement strand
GGGGTGCCTTCCTGGAGGTCCCCCGTGTTAAGCGGGGGGCCACGATGGAGAGGGCATTCTCGGTGGTGGGGCCGCGGCTTTGGAACTCCCTTCCGGAGGAGGCTCGCCTGGCGCCTAGCCTATTAACATTCCGGCGTAGTTGTAAGACCTGGCTGTTTGCCCAGGCCTTTGGGAGGGAGGGGTAGGGGAATGTTTTAGTTCCCCCACCTATTTTTACATTGATTTTTTGCCCTGTTTAATATTTTAATATGGTGTTTTTATAAATTTTAAAAATTTTTATTGTATGTTTTGATATTGTAAGCCGCCCCGAGCTGCATGGCAGGAGGGGCGGGGTAGAAATTTATAAATAAATAAATAAATAAATTGAAAGCAGGCGAATGTCTGTTTGCTCGCATCCAGATGTTCACCTAAGTCAACCACCCCCTGCTGTGAACCTAACCACGCTTTGTTCTCCTGCACCACGACGGTGAACGAAGTGTGGTTAGGGGGAATCCGGAACGTGGTGAAGAAAAAGTAACATCACCTTCAAATCCAGGACTAACTCTCCAACACGTCAAGATCCCAAAAAAGCCACTTTAAAAGCAGCACCAAAAAGAGTAACTTCAAATGTTTTAGAACACACCTCACCCAACCATGACACCATACCCTTGAGTATGAAATGAGTAATAGGTACCTCTTGGTCCTGCATCAGCCCTCGCTCCTTAGACCAGGACTCTATTATCCTGCGTAAATAGAAACCCTAGTTAGGAACTACCTCTCCTTTCAAATTGAAATATGACATGGCTGCAAACTTACTAGGGGTGTGCAGTAGGAACCCCATTCATTTTTGTATTCATTTTCATTTTCTTTTTAAAAAAATATTTCAGCTTTCATTTTTGAGTTTTCATTAAAAAACTGTTTGTTTGTATTGTTTTTATCCGCATTGTTTCCTACCTTCATTGTTCTTTTACATTTTACTTCCTTGCACCAGTACACATTTCTGCATTGCAGGAGTCACAGGAAATCTCCTCAAGCTAACACTCTGGCCCTGACATTTTAGTAGTGCCCTTTACAATTAGAGTTGAATTTAACCCAAGAGGCACAGTTAAGGAATATCCAGAGACGTGTGCGACATAATTAAACTTGCAGTTTACTCAAATTTGTTCACAAAGAAAACCCCACTTTGTCAAAAGGTTCAAACACAGGGTAATTATTTAGGTTTCTATTCCACTGAAGACTAATCTGTGATGGGCCAAAATATTTTAAAACCCAAGGAATAGGAAGCACAGTAAGATCAAGGAAGTTCTAAGTCATATTTGCTCTGGTTTTCAGAGGCCCTTTTTACATGGACCCCTCCGGTTTTCCGGAGGGCTCCGTGAGTGGAGGTAGGTGGGTAATGGGTAGGGTTGCCATACCTTCCCTTTAATCCAGGATGCTTATGAAAAATACATGGTGCAGGGCTGCCCTAGTAATGGCAACCTTAGTAATGGTGGGGGTGGGTGTTGCGTGGGAGAGTACACGTACCCTCAACCATCCCGCTCGGTGTTCACAAAGAAGAACACCACGCGGACACCCATCCCCCCACCCACCGCCAGCTGTTTATACAGACGCCCCCACCCACCCAAACACCAAACGGGTGGGGGGGGGCATGTATAAATGGTCAGAATAGCTCTTCTTACCACAGTGCTCTTAAAATGAATCTGCACAAGTCAGCTGGTGCTAATGCAAGTGATTTGCCATGCACAATATCCTCAGAATGTTTGTGCAGGTTTAATTCTAAGCAGTTTCCAAATACTCTAGTCTCTTACAAATACCCTTTATTGTATGTACTATTTATTGTTTGTACTATTTATTAGGCTAGCAGGCTTAAATAAACCAAAGCAATATTTCAGAACTTGTTCAATCTGCCTGCAGCTTGTAAATAATGCAACTAAGACATCCCTTTCTATTTCATTACCTCTACTACAAAACAGAATGGAGGGGCGGAAATCCTTCCTCATAACAGACTTTGATAGAACGACTAAGAGTTCCATTTTACGTTTAATTTTGTTCTCCTCAAAATATGGCTCCTTTTTAAACACATACAATCAGAATCTAAATTAGCAGAAATTTGTTTGAATTGCCTCATTACGTTCCACTGCCTAGCAGGAATTACTAGCTGATTTTAGTGCTGTGCAGCATTTGTTCATCTAGGGTGCTTTGCCATTCTGCATAGTTCAGTGCACCTCCCCTATATAACAAAAATATGGCATATTCCATTTTTATTTAGTGCTAGGATTAAAAATGTTATTGCTGGGGACAACTGACTGCAAGTATGTTGAATAAAGATTTGTGCTTGATATATGCATAAAATTTGGTTCTTCAGTCAGTGATATTTATGGAGCAGCTAACATTTGTGATGTGGTGAAGATCTGCAAAGTGCAATTAGCAAACAAAAAAGATAAAGCGTTTGAGAAAAGCATTCTTATTTTAACTTCAGCTTCTCAGCTAGTCAGTTTCCTGTAAAAGAGGGGTGTTGGACTGATCTTAATAAGGATTTAAGAATATTTTCAGGCGAGATTGGAAATATTATCAGCAAAGCCTATAACAGTAGTAGGCAAACTGTGGCTCTAAAGCTACATGTGACTCTTGCCCCAATCTTGCAATTGGCCCCAACTGTGCATCTCTCAGGATTAGGAAACTTTGCCCCCGCCCCCGGCTTGTAGTTTGGAGAAATGCTTCACTGGCAGGTAGAAACTCTTTCTTAAATAGGCATGTCTGGGAAGTTGAAATCTGAATAGTCATCTTAGACGTAAAGCATATTCCAAGGTTCTCTTATAGTGTGATAGTTTCTATATGACAGAAGAAATTAGCAGAATAATGATGACGTTTAGGTCAGACTGAGCTTTTTTGTTGCAAGATTCTTTTACGCTTTTGTACTGGATTCCTTGATAAATCAGCTTGAAGGAAGTTCATATGCTTCAGTCCACTAAAAAGTTATGTCATTGCTATTTTCTAGAAATGGGTAGGTGTTAAAATATCCATTTGTCTTTCTGTGCATAATCTGCCAGACACAGGATTTTCTTTTAGGTATACCAGTGTGTTGGGGCAAACCCTAAGCTGCGACATTAATAGATAGATAGATAAAGCTTTATTTGTATTGACAGTTGGTTATAACAAAATCAAGTATATTAAATAAAAACAACAGTAAACCATATTCCCAAAATTCATAAATACAAAAAATCCCAAGAATATGAAAAGCTTCTCAACACAAATTAAATTAAAACGAACCACAATAAAATAATTAAAATTAAAAATGTACATGACTAGATAACCTAACATATTATATAATATAAAGGATTTTAAAAAACACTACTTATCCATCAGTTTTTGTCTGAGAGAAATTGCATCTAGGCAGAACTTAGCTGAGGGCGACATTAATAGGGGTGATGCTTATCTAAAGTGATGCTGGGTATTATATAGTTTGATATAGCTCTATGCAACATTTAGGCAACAAAAATACTCAGGCTTGCCTAACCTTGAAACCCTCTTTCATTTAGAGATGCTTGCTGTAAGGATTTTCAAGTTATCTTGGTTAAGCATAGTGCCTGTTCTAAATGATCACAAATAAGACCACATTCCTGTTTTCTGATCACTATGTTGGTTTTCTGTCACATTTCAAGCTAATGCTTCAAAATTTTGTTATTATATTGATCCCCCCAGCTACTTTAGTGCTCAGACCTTCCACCAGCATTGATTTTTCTGATTCCTTTTCGATCAGGACAAGCTCTCCAGCTACTTTTATTAGCAGTTCCAAGGCTTTGCCTTAAGCCTTTTTGATACTGATTGCAGGGCATTCATCTGTTGTATGCACCATGCTCCTAAACCTCTCGCCCTTGCCTTTGTCTGCAAGGATGAATCAGTAACTTTTAAAACAAAAGTTTAAAGCCCAAAGCTTATATATCTGCTGTGCCAAAATTGAGACACAAACTATCTTTTTAACTAAAACATATTCTAGTAATCATTAGAAAGTAATGTATGATATAACATAATGACTCCTTTTGTCCTTCAGGCTTATGTCCTTCCTTATGTCCTTCAGGCTTAGGGTCCAAATGTGGCCCACTGCTAATTTTTATGTGGCCCTTTTTCAGTTCCTGGACTGGCCCCTGGATCCAGTTTCTACCCTGACCATTGAAAGATCAAGCTCAGGATAAGGGAGCAGATATAATGTCATGCACAGGAGGATAGAGGACAGATCAATAACACAGATCCATAATCTGGACCCTCCTTTTCATGAGCACATTCATTAAGTACCTCTAGCCCCTCTGGAAGGGAAAAGGTTCCCCATCCCTGTCATATATTTCTTCCCCAGAGTGATGTAGTAAAGAAAAATATCTTGTCAGTGCCTAGCAGACCATGGCCCTTTTTACACAGACACCCTAACACCAATAAAATGGGTGTTACGTTTTATTATACATGGTACAGGGCAACACTGCAGCCCTGCAACATGGGCCCTTTTCACAAGAGATGCCTCCACCCAGTTTCGCTAGGTGGAGGCGTCTGTGTAAATGCCACCGACGGTGGGTGGGGTGCATTTCTCTGGGTGGAGATGTCTGTGTAAACACTGCATGCGGTGGGTGTAGGTGTGTGCGTGCTCCTGCGCAACACCCATCTCCACCCACCCCCCACCCACGGAGCAACGGACTCCACTGCCGATTGCTCCGTGGGTGAGTGGTGGATGGAGATGGGTGTTGCACAGGAGCATGCACACACCTACCCCCACCGTCCGTGGTGTTTACACAGACGCCTCCACGGAGGCATCTCGTGTGAAAAGGGCCCATGTTGCAGGGCTTCAGTGTTGCCCTGTACCATATATAATAAAACAGAACACCCATTTTATCGGTGTTAGAGTGTCTGCGTAAAAAGGGCCCATGTGTGTGTGCTTGTAATAATTTGCAGATTAACAGAATAGCACTCTCTAGATGTGCTGTTTCTCCCTTTCCTGTTGGTAAGTGAAATCCTTCTAGAAAGTTACACAAATAAATCCATGGGTTTTTTATTGGCGCATCCCAGAATGAAGCAAGGACAAGACATATGGGATTTAATGACTGCACTCTTTATTCACATTTTTTATTGAACCAGGTGGGGTAACTGCCAAAAGGCAATTTGGGTCCAGTACAACAAACATGTAAACATGTTAAAGATATAACTGTCAGGGCAACTGACCTTGATGTGCCCTCAAGTGCCACCCCCAATTTACAACCAAATACATCTCCCCCTCCAGTCCACGCCGCTAGACATATCTGAGGGGGACAGTGTACTTATCCGACTGGAGTAAGGAGTAAGGTAGATGAAGGCTGGGACTGTACCTTGCTGCCCTCGGCACTCACTCCACCCAGGGACACAACTGCAGCGCTTACCATGCCCTGCTTCTGCGTTAGGTGTCACTTCCCCATCTCTTAAAGAGATGACTCCCACAAAACAAATTCTATATGTAATGAACAGCATAAGTAGTACTGAACTCCCGCAAGAGTGTGACAAGTTTATTAACGTAACAATTCAAAACACACAAATAAGAAAACACACCCTATTCATAACAAAAGCTAATCCATTCTACTTAATTAATTGACACTGTGAGAAAGGTGAAAACCAAGGATCCCTGGCCAATCTGGGGTCCTTGTAAAAATTCTTTCCTGGCCCCAATGGCAACCGGTGTATGCCCACAGTGCCAAAAGGGTGGGTGGGTAGGTGCTGTTAGACCAGCTCCTGTCCACTACTGAGGCAGGAGCTAGTGCGTTGTAAGGGCTGATCACCCTGAAGTCTCACAATCCGAGATTCCTTTTCGCGCTCCATAGCGCTGTTATCAGGGCAACCCAAGCAGGTTCCAGCCCCTTTTTCCACCACCGGGTGGCTTCTGCAACAACGGACCAGACAAGTGGCCAGAGCCTGATGGGCTACCAACCAATACCCCGCTCCACTCCTGTGATGGGAGTGTGACAGTTGGCCAGCTTGCTGCCACCTTTAGCAGTCCGAGGGCTAATGTCCTAAATTCAGAAAGAGTATTATCACTTAAGAGCCTTGTTAGCCCACATTAGTCCATACCAGGTGGGTGTCCATCTTTCTGTTTATTAGGTGTTCTCCACCACCACCATGTGGCCCCCACTCACTCAGCCCCCACTCATAGTGGGGTCTCAGAGAATGTAGAGTCTGCTGTGTGGGCGAATGCATGGCAATGTGTGCCCACATGTCTGCATCCCATCACTTAGGTTGTGTGCAGTGCTTCTGTGTGTACAGGTCTTCCAGCACCATAGAGTTGCAGGTGGAAATCCTAGAGTGACCAAGGAGTACCCACTTCCTGCTCCTCTCTCCATTCTCACTCTCACTGGTACTGCCAGTGGGGGCTGCCTACAAGCACATGAAACACATGCAGGGGGCTGCCTGTTTTTTAGGCCAGATATGCTAAACATGTGAGTGGGGGCTGCACGATCTGAACCCAGACTGCAATGGGTCTCATTTATTAACATCCAATGATGTTGGCCATTTGAAACATGTTTGGGTTGGGGAGAGCCCTTCACCAGGAATTAGAGTAAGTTAGCCTGGGGAAGGTCTGATGCAGGCATCCCACTATCAAAGTTTATCCAGTGCTGGCCCTGAGTATGCTGGAATCTGGCACTGGGTCCCCATGGGCTGGGAAATCTGGGAGACCAAGGCCTTGGGAATGCAGGGAAGCCAGAGAACAAGGAAGCTGGAGGACTGGAGCCTTGGAAAACCAGAGAGCAAGGAAACTGGAGATCCAGAAATCTGAGATATCAGGAATCCCTGGTTACAGGTTTTATGATGCTGTGTCTGCATTGTACAGACACTTCCTGCTTTCCGTGTGATCTTTATATAATCTGGCCAGTCAATAGGGAGACAGGTGGGGCTCAGCCCATTAAGAAGGCGATGAAGGACCAACAGGTCACATCTCCAATTGAACCCCTTGTAGTCCAGGTGGTAGTAGCGGGGGCTAAAAGCCCACAGGCAGCGGCTGGAGCCGCAGGCTGCGGCCGCAGGCTCGCGGCCTAAGGGCCACGGCCAAAGGGCGCGGCACTTCGGGGGCACTTTGGGGGACCGCAGGGGGGGCAGGGGGGTTTTTGTGTTTTTTGTTTTTGGGCAGGCTGTTTTATCTTTTAGGGCTAGGGTGGTAGGGTGGGGGTATTGTGACGGGGGGGTAATGTGGGGGGTGGACCCAGGGACTCCCCCTGGTGAGAGCAGGGGGAGGACCGGGAGGGTTGGGGGGGAGGGGGTGGCTCGGTCTCCCCGTGAGAGGGGGAGACCGAGGGAGAATGGGGAGGGTATGGTTGGGGGGGGGAGGGTTATGGGGGGGGAGGGGGGGAGGGAGGGCCGGGGGGCAAGCAGCCGGGTCTGAAGGGCCGGGATTGGGTGGACGGAGGGGAGGGCATGGCCATTGGGGTCGTGATGGGGCGCGGACGGTATGGTCCATGGGGTGGGAAGGCACGGGCCCCTAGGGGTCCACGGTGCCTGAGGGAGGTGGAGGTCATCACCCCCCCACTAAGGGGGAGGGAGGTGCCGGGTCCAGGGTCCGCGCGTGGGGGGCTGGTGCTGATGAATGCGAGGTCCGTGGTCAACAAGGCCCCGATTATCCACGATTTGATCGTGGATGGGGCCGTGGACCTCGCATGCATCACGGAGACCTGGCTGGATGATCTGGCCGGTCCAACTTTGGCGGATCTGGTTCCAGCTGGGTATGCCGTGCAGCATCAGCCCCGCATGAGCGGCCGGGGAGGAGGCGTAGCTATTGTTTTTAGGGAAGACTGGCCTGTTAGGAGGTATCCAGTGCCGGAGATTGTGGGTGTAGAGGCTCTGCACGTGGTGATCGATTTGGCTGGGGGCAAGCTAGGGGTGCTGCTGGTGTACCGGGCCCCTTCATGCCCGGCGGCATCCCTTACCGCTCTAGCGGAGCTGGCCTCGGAGGTGGTGTTGGGCTCCCCCAGGACTTTGGTTCTGGGGGACTTCAACGTCCACGCCGATGCCGGCCTTGTTGGGGCGGAGCGGGAGTTCATGGCCGCCATGGCAACTATGAACTTGTCCCAGGAGGTGATCTGCCCGACCCACGTGGGGGGACATATCCTCGACCTGATCTTCGGCTCTGGCCTTGAGGCGGGGGGTCCGGTTGTGGGGGAGGTGACAGCGGTGCCCTTGTCGTGGACGGACCATTACCTCCTTCAGGCCGGTCTTTTAGCGCGCCCCCTCCAGAAGGGGAAGGGACCAGTTAGGATGGTCCGCCCTCGGAGGCTGATGGAACCCCAGCGGTTCCAGGAGGTCCTGAGGGAGCTTACCCTGGATGTGGACGGTCACTCTGTGGATGAGCTGGTCCGGCATTGGAACATCTTGCTGGAGGAGGCCATTGACAGGGTGGCTCCGAGGCGCCTTCTGCCTGGGTCTCGTCACCGCAGGACTCCTTGGTTTACTGAGGGCCTGCGGTGTATGAAGCGTATGGGCAGGAGGCTAGAGCGACGCTGGCGTCGGACTCGGTCTGTCTCCGATCGTCTTCTCCACAGGGCCCATTTGCGGTCCTATGTGGAGGCTGTGAGGACGGCGAGGAAGGAATTCCTCGCCGTCCTCATAGCGTCTGCGAAGTCGCGTCCAGCGGAGCTGTTTCGGGTGGTGCGGGGGCTGGTGAGTCCGGCCTCCCTCCGCCTGGATGGGGACTTGTCCCGGGCCCGCTGTGAGGAGTTTGTCAACTACTTCGCAGACAAGATCGCTCGGATTCAGGCCGATTTCGACGCTGGGTTAACAGCAGTAGGGGAAGAGAGCGGGGGGACGGAGGGTCCGTCTGTTCCATCTTTATGGGGCGAGTTTCAGGAAGTGACGTCAGCCGATGTGGTGGATGTCCTGGGGTCTGTGAGGGCCACGTGTTGTCAACTAGATCCATGCCCGTCCTGGTTGGTAAAAGCTTCCGGGGAGACATTGGGGACGGTGCTGGCGAGGGTGGTGAATGCGTCCCTTCGGCAGGGGAGGTTGTCGCCTTGCTTAAAAGAGGCTGTGGTGCGCCCCCTGCTGAAAAAACCATCGTTGGACGTGGACGCGCTCGCCAGCTACCGACCTGTCTCTAACCTTCCCTTTTTAGGGAAGGTTATTGAGCGGGCAGTGGCGCTCCAGCTCCAGGGTCATCTAGATAATATCGGGCTCCTTGACCCGTTTCAATCTGGGTTCCGCCCCGGCTATGGCACCGAGACGGCGTTGGTGGCCTTGGTGGACGACCTCCGCCGGGAGATGGATGCGGGATGTTCGACATTTCTCATCCTGCTCGATCTCTCGGCCGCTTTTGACACCGTGGACCATGGGCTGCTGTTGAGACGACTGCGTGACCGGGGGGGTCTGGACGGAACTGTTCTTGAATGGTTCCGTTCATTCCTCTCGGGGAGGAGCCAACGGGTGGTGTTGGGGGAAGAAACATCGAGCCCCCGCGCCTTACCGTGTGGCGTTCCGCAGGGATCGATCTTGTCTCCATTATTATTTAACATCTATATGCAGCCCTTGGGGGAGGTCGTGAGAGGGTTCGGGGTGCGGTGTCACCAGTATGCTGATGATACTCAGCTGTACCTCTCGTTTTCTACCGACCCAGACCCTGCTGTCTCGGTGCTATCCCAATGTTTGGAGGCCGTGGCGGATTGGATGCGACAGAGCAGACTGAAACTCAACCCAGATAAGACGGAGGTAATGGTGGTGGGGAGGGCGAAGGGGGTGGTGGCCCCCCTGATTGGGGGGGTTTGCCCCCCTGTAGCTCAGCAGGTCCGGAGTCTGGGGGTCATTTTGGACGCAGGCCTGCGGCTGGAGCAGCAGGTGGAGGCAGCCGCGAAGGCTGCCTTCCGCCAGCTTTATCTGGTACGTAGGCTGCGTCCGTATGTCTCTGGCCCGGACCTGGCCTCCCTCATCCATGCCTTCGTCACCTCGCGACTCGACTACTGTAACGCGCTCTACGTGGGGCTTCCCTTGTTCCTGGCCCGGAGGCTGCAGCTGGTGCAGAATGCGGCGGCCCGTCTTCTTACGGGGACGGGTCGCCGGGAGCACATTACACCGGTGCTCCGAGCGCTGCACTGGCTGCCGATAGTGTGCCGGGCCAGGTTCAAGGTCCTAGTAATGATCTATAAAGCCCTATACGGCCTTGGCCCCTCTTACCTTAGGGACCGCCTCGCCCTTCGCGCCCCGGAACGACTCCTGCGGTCTGCCGGGGGTGCCCTCCTGGAGGTCCCCCGTGTTAAGCGGGGGGCCACGATGGAGCGGGCATTCTCGGTGGTAGGGCCGCGGCTGTGGAACTCCCTTCCGGAGGAAGCTCGCCTGGCCCCAAGCCTTTTGACCTTTCGGCGGAACTGTAAGACCTGGCTGTTTGCCCAGGCCTTTGGGAGGGAGGGGGGGGGTGATTTTTAATCCCCCACCTGTTTTATTTATTTTTATATACCACCAGCTTTATTGATTTGTTTTATGGTTGTATTTTAAATTTTTAAATGTTTTTATTGTTGTAAACCGCCCCGAGCTGCTGTGCAGGATGGGGCGGTATAGAAATCTAATAAATGAATGAAATGAATGAATGTAGTGTGGATAAGGAGCCTGCCTTCAAGCCCCAAGAAGAAGTGGGTTCAAGCCCCAGCAGGCTTCCACCAGGACCTGACATCTTCATCCAAGGAGGAAGTTGGACTGCGTGACCCTCAAGGCCCCTTCCAATTCTATGCTGTTTAAAGTGTAGGTGCCTGGGCAGTCACATCAGAAACTTGGCTTAGCCTTGGTCACTTGAGCTCAAGTGTTGGAACTGAAAGCTCAGGGCTCAGTCACAGAGCACAAGCCCCCACTGAGTCATGCAAAATCCTTATCACTTGCTGTGCTCTTTGATGAGTCCATGATTTTTTGATGCAAAGGGATCATTCACACATCGCTCCAAGCAAGGGAAGCTGAGAAACAGCACAGTCTGTACGAGTTTCCCCCACTGGGGGTTGCTGGGTGAAGGGAGCTTGTTGGCATAATCCTAAGCAAAAAGGAATGGTGCTAGGAGTTAGTGGAGGGGCAAATCCCATTCTCTTTACTGGGACAGATGTACGAGCAGCCTATGCTATTGCTTTGTGGATTGCACCCTAGTCTGAGAAATATGACATGTTACCCCCTCACTGTGATAGAAGACAGCCTAGCCCATGCATGTGTCCTTGTAGTACCCATGCCAACTCACTGTTTGTTGGATTCTTTGTCTATGTGTGTTTTTACATGTTCCAGCTTTCCCTTGGACTTCGAAGTCTGGGTTCTGCAAACTTGCGCAGGTGAGTGGATAGACGCTCCCCTCCCCCCAAGAAGTCACCCGGGTGCCATTGTAAACAGCAGCACCAGGTGACTCCTGCATCTTTTGGGACCTCGACTTGTAAGTCCCTGATAATATGAGAGGACTTACAAGTCTGTGTCTCAAAACATGTGAGAGTTGTCCGGCGCCTCTGTTTACAGTGGCATCCGGGCGACTGCGTCTAACACCCTCCAGCCCCCCGTGCACGGGTTTGCAGAACCTGGACTTTGAAGTCGAGGAGAAAGCTAGAGCATGTAAAAACACACAAAACTGGATTTTCTTGTGCCTTTGAGAGATGTCCCAATCCTTGTGTCAGTGATAATTGTCCTTGCTCCACATCATACCACACCAGTTGTCACAGATAAAGTTTCATTCAAGAATTGCTGGTAGAGTCCTCACAGGCCTCCATTTATGTTCCCTCTGCCTGAAGATTATTATCCAGGCCAGTGTTCCCCTTCCACAGGGGCGTTCTTTCAACAATTCTGCCCTGGGTTCCAGGACCAGCCTCAAAATTTGCGAGGCCCGGGGTGATGATACAGTGCAAGGCCCCTGGTAGTCCCACACCCTCTTAGGGACCTGGAAGTGGTTATGCTTTGAGGCCCCTGGGAGGGAGTAGGAGCCTTGCACCCTGCCTTGGTGAAAATGGGAGGCACTGTGGGGGCCCCGGAAGTAGAGAAAATAATGGGGCCTGAAATGGCTGCCCTGCGGTAAGACAGGCCCTGCTGGGATCTTTTGGCATGCTTCATGCAGCCTTTGGGGTACTTTATCTGTTCAGCTTCCTGGTGGCATCATTCTTAAGAGTCCAAAGTTTGAACAATACACTCTGCTGCTAGCGTTCCACTAGGTGTCTCTCTTTCCCAGGGGCTCATTTGGGTATCTCTCAGACCCGAGTGCTCCAGCCCTGGTGCCTTGAGGGTCCCTCATCCTAGGTATCACCATCCTATGCACTGTGGCTATGCTCGGGTCACCTTCTGGGTTTCCCTTGCTTTGGGCCTCCTTGCTCTGTCTGGTCCCCTCCTTTGGCCTCCACCCAAGGCCAAGTTCTCATATTCCCCTGCCAAGGTTTCCTGAGGCCCTTTGCTCTCTGGTTCTCCCAAGCCCTCTCTCACATGGTTCACAGAGTCCTGCTTGCCTCCCCTGCAGGACTTGATCTCTTTGTGACTCCTTCAAGTCTTCTCTCGCTGGGATGTGGCCATGTTCGTCCTACCACCCACTCTGAGGCTTCAAACATTCTTCATCTTTCTCACAGCAGCCCTAGAGTGGTTTGCTCTCCCTATCATCATTGCCTCAGGAGTTTCACTGATTCTTGGAGTTCTCTCCTACAACTCTCCTTTCAATGGCACTCGCCTGCTATGCTGCCTCCTTTATTGTCTCTCTGCTACTTAGCTGCTCTCTCCTTAAAAGCCCAGATTTGGGTTCCTAGATCCAACTGCTTCTGGTCACATGGCTTCCGGGTTAACTGTCCTGCCCTCACAGTTAACCTCTTCTTAACCTGGCCTCAGGTTGGGGATGGGTGACTATGGGTCTAGTCCTGTATGGATTCACCCGCAGAACTCTGCCACATCTCTAAGATGGATGAACTCAGGGACTGAGATGACAAAGGGAATTTGGAGGGAGAGAGGAGCCAGAAGCCCAGCATCATAAAACTCCAGTGCCCAGCCACAAGGATTGACCTGGGGCTCAGGCCTGGTTTTAGACTTAAGAGAAGAAACCCCTGTTGAAGAGAGACTTTGGGTTCTGGCTAAAAAGGAAGAAAATATACCAGGGTGATGAGAAGCCTCAGATGAACTGGAGCAGACCTAACAGTAGAGCTGGGAGCTGCCTGAGAAGGTGACATAGAATGGGACTTTGATGAGTTTTAAATACCATTTGAAATAGTAAAGCCAGCCTAAGAGATGCCTGACATGAATGTAATATCCCTGCAGGAGCTGTGGACCCTGAGATGGGGCTACTCACGATTCTGGGGAGCCCTTCTGCTCTGTTCTTCAGTCAGAACACACAAGACTTGGTGGAAGGAGCAGGAAACACGTTTATTGATACAGCCTAGTACAGGATCCTAGTAAGAGGGAACTTCTGCATAACACAAAATAGAGACTGCACCCTGCAGTTCCCAAACACCAATTGAATAGGAAACCCCACTCACCTAGTTCCTGGAGGGAAGAAGGAGCTGGCTATTATTGACAGCTCTCTTAAAGCTGTACACACGTATGCCACAATGAATGAATCTCTTGTGCTTGTCTTGAGGTATGTGGATATGGCTCAATCCTCAGAGAGTAAATCTACTAGAAGCTTATATTGTCTCTCACTTTAGAATTATTGCTTAATTTAACTGCCTAACTCTCAGATGGGTAGCTGTTTAATCAGCATATATCACCAAACCTTATTTTGGGAGAAATGTTTATGCTTCCAGGAGCATCATCATCAGTATTGGCCCCAACTCCTAATGAATTGTTGTAATATTTCAATTAGGGTGAAAGATCTATTGACTGCTGTTCTCTCAGATGTGCAGGCAACATCTCTAAATCCAATAGATGGAACACATTCATAATGGCATTTTACTGAAATACTGCATTATTCTTTTTTTGCATCTGACTTGTAGTGTGCTGTTCGTATTGCTAGATACTTATTTTTAATACTAATGAAAACTATAAAAAAAGGATTTTGACATATATTTGTTAATGTTGTAAATGGTTTATGCCTAGTCAAACTAGGCAAATAGTAGTCTCGCTAGTATTTCTCTCTCACAGTCTTAACACACTGAGTTCTCTTCCCCCCCCCGTGACATGACTTTCTTTTAATATACAAGTTGCCATTTAAGGTTTTGTTACAAAATTTAACACCATATTTTCCTTCCTTGGCAACAAAGGGCATTAAATTCAACATATATGTTTAGAATCTGCTCTCATACTGTCTGGAAGAAATACATGCACTTGAATTTATTTAAAATATGTCAATGTTACTTTTAGACACTAAGGCCATTTTTACATGAGACTTGTTAATAGCGCATTTCTAAATTCTTGGAGAAAGAAATGTGTGTGTGCGTGTGCATGTGGGGGAGGGTGTTCGACATTCCTCCCCACTACCGGAAGTGAGCCGCGTGCCATTGAATACAGTGTACGTGTGAACTAGCACAGGTTTGGAGATGCGGAATTGTAAAAACCCTTTGAGTTCACAGAGTCCTGCTCGCCTCCCCTGCAGGACCTGATCTCTTTGTGGCTCCTTCAAGTCTTCTCTTGCTGGGATATGGCCATGTTCCTCCTACCACCCACCCCGAGGCTTCAAATATTCTTCCTCTTTCTCACAGCAGCCCTAGGGTGATTTGCTCTCCCTAATGTTTCTGCATGCCCAAGCCTGTGCCCACTGTTTTAAATGGCACCCAGCTCACTTCCAGTAGCGGGGAGGAACGTCTAACGCCCCGTGCACGCGTTTCTTTCACCAGGAATTTAGAAATACGTGATTAAGAAGCCTTGTGTAAAAACAGCCTTAGTCTCTTCCATCCAAGCATCATGAAGCACTTTACAAACATGAATGAATGAAACCTCAGAAACCCTTGTGAGGTAGGTTAAATGTGAGGAAATTGAAGTGCAGAATGATTTACATAACCTATGGAGGGTCACTGAGGAAGTTTGTGGCATAGTCAAGGTTAGGCTCCAGCCCACATGACACCCAGGACTATTCTTGAATCATCAAACTATCAGTCATCATAAACAAAGGAAATAATAATAATAATAATAATAATAATAAATAAAGGGAAAAGTGTACAGAATGATTCAGCTGTCTTTCCTAGCACTCCATTGCCTTTTAGCAGATTACCCAAATGCTTTCCCTGTAGCTGGAATTGTAATCTGTGTCCCTTAAAATAACTAACAAGCCTACTCATCATGTTTCAGCAGGCCAGGCAATTGCCACTTTTAAATTTAGTTGGGTACATATGTTAATTTCATAACAATCTGAGTATATTGGTGTAATGAGGTTCCCACAAGGTTAATTTGCGTCACATTCAATGTAAGTTCTTGATATCTAGTGGTAATCGCTGTATAAAGGTGTGAGCGGTAGGATAGTATATCTCAGGAATGTTCTCCAATTACTAAGAGGAAAGATTATTTTCACCTTGCTCAGTGTTTCCAGTAAGTAAACAGAACTTATTCCTAATAGAGAAGAATATAAAACAATTCAGGAAGATGTCTGTTACAATGTGATCGAAATTGAGAGAGAGCAACATTTGATTCTGGTGTGAGCTGTCTGAGACAGCTATGTGTCTAGATTTCATCCATTTTGCGTACTAGATTGTTTATATCTTGTAAGAGATAACACAAAAACAAAGTCCTAGATTAGTCTTCAATGCATTTTCTGCAAAGGAGTCTGCAAAAAATGGACTTTGCCAAACATGTAAATCTCCAACCTAAATCTAGGTCAGAGCACACTGTGAAGATGCATTTATTGTTTGCAGTGGGTTTGTGTGCTTTAGGGATTTATATTGAATTGTCAACATTCTTGGTGGGTCTGATTCTGTTCTGTTTTGATGTTGGTGGGAATTTCTCTCCCCCACCCCTATGCTCATGTGAGGGGAAGGCTGATTGTCTCCGCCACACATTGCAGGAAGGGAGGCTGCAGGGGTGCTGGCTGGTGACGTTCTGCCATATATTGTGGCAGAGGAAGGGGGGGTTATGTTAGGAGTGATAGAGCTGATCAGGGGATAAGCGACCCATCACCTCACCCACCCCGGGGGGGGGGGGGGGGGGGAATTGTGCTACTAATCAGGATACATGCTGTCCCTAGTCGGTGCAGGATCTGGGGCCAATCCCATGCCCCGTGAGCGCCATGTGTCCAAATTGCACACATGTCTGTTGAGAGCACAGTTGTTCTGGGCGGAACCCATTCAGGACCCATGCAAATCCTGCTTGGGATTACAGACACTCTTACCCTTTCTTCAGGACCCCACCATAGGGGGTACGGAGGTGGTTGGAATAGAAATGGATTGGGAGAATCCATTCGAGATCAGTGAGCTTAGGCACTGGACATGTTGAATGGAAAAAGGATATGGTTCTGGTTTTCTTCTTCTTTGGAATGTTTACCCCCTCCCCTGTTTTACTCAAACTGACAATTTCTATGGTTAATAAAGAGTTGTGGCCAGTTTTAACCCAAATTCAGTGTATGTAGCCTCTTTTCGTCTGCATGTGACAATTTTGCAATTGAGTAAAATGAGACCATCTGAACTCTTAGTTCGAACACCACTTTCTTACATTGCACGGGGGGTGGGGGACTTCTGCGAGGGCAATCGCAGCTGTAGTCTCACAGGAATTAGTGCATGTATGAATGCACTATTTTGTTTTTATGCTGCAAGAACACTCATGCATGACTGAGTGATGGGGTTCCCTGATTGGTTTTACAATCATGGGTGTTCTTGCAGCATAAAAGCAGAATAACAAATTCCTACATGTGGTAATTCCTGTGAGTACGCAGCTGTGATTGCTCTCATGGAAGCTGTCCCTTCTGAATAAGTACATGTAACAGGGACCCACTGGCTGTGGGTTAAGTGTATGCAGGATCAGCCCAAGGAAGATTGCTAATCACGGGTAAAATCCATAATTAGTTTATTCAACTCGAAGTCCCAGACCAGGCACCAAGCCTCAGACATCAATCCCATCCAAGTGTATAGTTTTTAGTAATGCCCAGCCCAGTCAGACAACAGTCAACTGACTGGCTCACTGGCAACTCACTCAGGCCTCGGGTTCCAGGCTCACAATCAGGTTCAGGTCTCCTTCCTTCAGGAACCTCCAGGCAGCCTCTCCAGAGATGTGTCTTCTTCTCTGGTCAGGAACAGACACAACAGCCTCCAGAGACAAATACACAAGCACACACAAGCTCTCCCATCTATTCACAAGCTCTCCCATCTGTTCCCAATGTCCAGGGCTCTCTGTTCCACACTGGCAGATCTTTTCTGGCATCCAGGATCACTTAGGTCCATGCCAGCACACCCCTCCAGTCCACGACCTCCTGGGCATTTGCTACTCACTAGCCGGCTCCCTCTCTTCATCTCCACCTATGACTTTTCAACTAGCCGCTCCTCATTCCGGCAACCAATCAGGCGGGGCCAAGGCACTGATGCCCCTCTGGGCTCCACCCCCCTTAGGTTCCCTCATGAAGGCTTTTCAGCGCCCACAGCGGCCTCTCTAGGCACACGCTCCACAGTGCCACCTAATCAGTTTCAGCTGCCTTGTACATTTCACAGGTGAGGATAACTTTTACACTGAGATCGCCGATAGGCAGAGAGGATCCTCAGCCACAAAAGTGGCTTGGAGTAGGGAGGGGAGCAACTGCCCTGCTACACTCCTCCCCCTTCAATGAGTTGGCCCTCCAGGTCAACTTTCCCATTGCATTATCCCAGAGAGCACCTCCTCTCCTGGTGTACAATCTACAGGGGTTACAGTTGTATAAACCAATGTTCTTCATAGATAATAATCACTACTCACACAATAACAGTTTTACTATTTTTACCACATCCATACCCTGGTGGCTCATTGTTTCCCCAAGTTTACAAATAACTACCTGGGCACTCTAGAACCCCAGGGAGCTATATGCCATTGCCTCAGCCCTTGCTAGCCAGGATCGGCTCAACAGCCATCCTGTCCTTTCTTTATCACTGGGGAACAACTTCTGCCCATGATAGGACCTTCTTAAGCAAGGTGGCTGAACCACCCCCTGCCTGCACCCCGGGGAACAACTTCACCCAGCCAAGGTCCTACTTGGCAATTCTAGCAATAGCACCAGTCAATACATCACCACCACCCCTTTTAGGTAGAGGGTCCCCAACCAGTTGGTTCCATGAGGCTTTTCATTCCACCAAGGGACTTGAACTCCCCTCCACCAGACCTCTAAGAGGGACTTAACCTAATTACCCTGGGTACCTTCCTCCCAGCTATTCATAACTTAGGGAATTATTTCTTTTCATTCCGTTACCATCACTATTACATCATAAAGATTTAATTTAGGGCATTAACTCAAGTTTCCTAATTACACTCTATTTAAAATCACCTTAGTAATATCACTTAGCCCTGTCTCACTTTTATCCTAAAGTCCACATACTAACCATACTGCTATACACACCACATCACTATAGAACTTCCTAGGAATTATTATCTCCATTCTGTGGATCCATTTGGGTACCCACACCCCATGGTTCTACAGTTCATTCCAGAAGGTTTACCTGCAACTCTACCTCCTGCCATATCATTACCTTACAAGATGGGGCACTAATCAACTGCCCCTTCTTTGGGTCATCCTCTGTTTGTACCCCAATCTCTCTCCTCCTGGCATTCCAGGCATCTATACGCACCCAGTCCCAGAGGTGTATTTCAGTAGCTCAGGAGACTATGTTGGGACCCCCAACAGTACCCCACAAAGCGCCCCGTGAGGTGCCCAAATTCTCCACCAATTTATGTAGCAGGATATGTCCCTCTAGGGTTCTTAGCCAAGCTCTGGCCTCGGAAGCATGCTTATGCACAGGAAAGCCATGGAGACTAGTTGTTTCTTTTTCACCTTTATTACACCAGAGAGGGCTTCTTAAATATCCCAGGCACGTAGGCCTTGCCCAACACACTCTTGTAGACATGCAGGCCTTATCCAACACACCCTTGTAGGCATGCAGGCCTTTGTTTCTTCAGGTCCTTGCCCCCCTTGGGGCTTACAGGGAGGATCAGCTAACCCACCTCCACCCTCTCCCGGGTCCCTGCACTCAGTTCTGGGCTCTCTGGTCCTTTAAGGTGCTGTTACTCCTTGGCCCTTCCCGGGCTCCTAGTAGAAACACCCTGGTGCTCTTTTAGGGCTCTCTGGTTCAGTTCTCTGGTTCACCTCTCTGGTTCAGGCTCTCTGTCCCACACTGGCAGATCCTTCCTGACATCGGGATCCCTTAGGTTCATGTCAGCATACCCCTCCAGTCCACAACCCCCATGACATTTGCTACTCACTAGCTGGCTCCCTCTTTTCTGCTCCACCTGTGACTCTTTTCAACTAGCCGCTCCTCATTTCGGCAACCAATCAGGTGGGGCCAAGGCACTGATGCCCCTCCAGGCTCCACCCCCCTTAGGTTCCCCTGTCAAGGCTTTTCTCCCTTAACAGCAGCCACAGCTGCCTCTCTAGTTGCGCACTCCACAGTGCCGCCTAGTCATTTTCAGCTGCCTTGTACATTTCACAGGCATGGATATTTAACATCACCGCCTCGTAAAGCCTCTCAGCTTTTCCAGTGGGGCCACCAATAGGGAGAGAGAATCCCCAGCCGCAGAAGTGGCTTGGAGCAAGGAGGGGAGCAACTGCCCTGCTACAGTACTGTTATCTGAGCCCTTTAAATTCAGTTAAATATTTTCTTTTGGGGTTTTTAAAATTGATTTAGTTTTTTTAAAATTAAAGACTCCCAGTATTTTAAGTAGGGAAATGCAGAAAATTGACAAGCATTAATATTTCATTATCAGGGATGGTAACAGAAAGAACTGATACTAATAAACAGTAATTGATGTTCAGGGAGTTTGTCTCTTTTACAGCACTGACCACTATCTTCTAATTGGTACCTGTAAATGCAGTTATAGTTTCCTATGACTGCAGAGAAAGGAACGTTTGTGTACTTCATGACTGTGTTTGTCTCTGTAGTTCAGTTGAACCTGACATGAATGTACACAATCAGGAACTCCAGTGATCTCTTTAAGCATTTGCATCTACAGCACTGGTGCCTAGTAATAGTTGATATATCCCTAAAGGAAAAATGTAGTTTGAAGGTTTTTTTAAATTTGTGAAAGTGGTGAAAGCTTGAGTGAAAGTGGTGAAAGCTTGAGTGAAACTGATGAAAGCTATCAAAATATTGATTCTGGCCCTTTTCACACAGACACGCTAACACTGGGTGTTTTCAGACGTTACGAGATCACAGTCAACCACAGTCAATTCCCTGTGGTGGCTGTGATCACGGCACGTCTGTTGGGGGGAACGGATATTCCCCCCCCAGATATTACCACAGCGGGGAATCACATTCGCCACGCGAGCGGCCGAAGCGGCGGGGCTGGAGGCCGTCGCGTGGCGAAGGCGATTCCCCGCCGGGGTGAACCCCGCCATCACTTCTGGATGGTGGCCACGGCCCGGAATCCCCACAGGAATTCCGGCCCGTGGCCAAATTGGATGAGCGCTGTGGCTGCATTGGCCGCGGCGGCCGTCTGTCTCCCCAGAGGGCGGGCATCAGGGAGCGTGGAGGGGGCGGGGCCATGCGGCCGCATGTTGCGCCGTGCGGCCCTATGTTGCGCCGTGCGGCCCCGCCCCCTCCCTGATTCCCCGCCGGGATCCCCCAGCACGTCTGTTAGGGTGTGACAGGGTCATCCCGGCAGAGGATGAATACATTGATTTTGTGACGGGGCCATGGGCAAGAATGTGACTGGAAGGCTCCGTGAAGTGATGATGAATCCTATTCTCAATAAATTATAGAATGGGTTGTGTCAGTCTAGTCCTTCAGGTGTTACTCATATGAAAAGTCTTTAATGACATGGAAAATCCCACTAACTGTAATTAAGACAACTAATGTAAATAAGAAATAGAGAATTGTATCCTTCCAAACAAGGTATGTTTGGATATTTCCAGATATAATAGAAGTCTGTATAACAGAAAGGAAGACATAAGCATACAGACTAATTTGCAATAGAGGTTGATCTATACATGTATGGATGAAGTGAAGAGAAGTCCCCTTTGCTGCTGTAATGGTGGCGATGGGGCATTTGTCTAGCCCCCCCCCTCCGGGGAACTATGAGGCACGGGGTGGAGGGAGGCCGCAGCTGGGGAGCCCGCTAGAGGGCTCATCAGCGAGTGCCCTGTTGCTGGAGAGCGTGCGAGGAGAAGCATGCAACCCTGACGTGAACCCGCCCCTTTTAGGCGCGGCGGCGTTCACGTGCCCCCCCCTGAGGAGAACCATTCGGCGGCAGGAGAAGAAGAAGTCAGCCCCACCCACCTCACCTCTAGCACTGTGGTCTAAGGACCGGTCACCAGTAGAGGGGCCAAGGAGGAATTTTGGCGATTAACCTGGGTCAAGGGTCACTTGTTTCACATCCTGAGCAGTGAGGAGTAGGCATAAATAGGTTTGTTTGGTGTTAATTGGGCATGATTTGAACTTTCATTTTAAATAATAATAATAATTTGAAACTATTGGTAACGATTGGAATAATAATCAATAATAAATTAGTGATGGTATTGGAATACAACAGTGAACAATTGGCATTAAATGGTTTTGATTTTGGAAGACGGAAAAATTGTTGCATTCTGCAGGGGTCCAGTATGCGATTGTAGGTTAAATAGGAATTAAGTAGGATAGGATGAGACATCTCCTTAAGAGATGGGGAAGTGAGATCCAGTGTGAGGCGGGACGCAGCCCGCGCTGGGGTCATGACCCTGGGAGGGGTGGGTTTTGATGGCCGGAAAGGGCATGCACTGTCCGCCGGCTCCTGGCTCGTGCCCAGAGTTGGGCTTGTTCCCCCATTTCGGCCAGAGCCTTGGTGTTGTCGAAGGGGGAAGCGTATTGAGAACGGCACTGATGCTGGAGGGCACATCCAAGTCAGTGATCAAGTGAATAAGGTTATTGTTCTTATACTGCCCAGAATTGCCCAGAATTTACGGGCAGTTTTCCCTCTGGCCTCTTGAGTTGACTGATTACAATAAAGAATGCAGCCAGCATTTAACCAACACAGGTCTCCGTGTCTCATTGGGGTGCACCGACAAAGAATTGCTGCTATTCTCAGATGTATACAAAGAAGTTCTGCCTTTCTCTTGAGTGACAATTGCATGTCAACTGAAGATGCATGTTGCTTAACAAATTTATTTTATTTGGAAAAAAAAACCTGGTGATGATTAATTCTGTGCAGGTGTAGTGAGTGTAATTTTGCCATTACAGAAGTAATTGTCTTAACCTAGGGGCAGTATTGCATCAGTATTCAAGCCATGAGTGTCATTTCCATTGTAAATGAATGGCAGTTTGATACCTGGTGATCTCATTGAACTAGCACAGAATGTTTTAGGGTAGCCTACTAAAAATTAAATCAATTGCTATCTGACCTCATGCATGAGAGGAAATACCTGCCTATCTGCTTAGCATCCTGCTTTGATTTAAATTGTTTTAATAAAGTCAGACTATGGCTGCAATGCGTTAGCTTTAGCAGAAGAAATTTGAGACTGATGATCCTCTTGCTTATGCCAGAATGAATCACTGGTTACTTCAATTATGTCTAGGGAGCTACATCACTATGGATGTAAAGTGTATGCACGTGGGATTGGGACCAGACCCCTTGATATTATTTAAACTAACTTCAGGTTGGACCTGGGGTAGAGTTTGATTCCAAATCATAAGAGTGACACATTGAAATTTCAAATTCAAAGTATCAGCTTCCATATTTGAGTGGCTATATGTCAGATGTTCTTTGGTAGGTTAATAACAACTTTGTTATGAACTGTATGAAATTTGAAATGAGAAGAATGCAAAACTTCAAAACTACACAAAATACTATTTCTTGTTTACTTGTGAAAGCGCCATTGTTTCCTTGATCAAAGCTATCTTTTTGTACATATGTGTGTACATTCTGGAGTCCCCCAGCAAAGTCCCCTATCTCCCAACCATGCTGCTACACTGCAGCCCTGCCTCTCCCTCTCTTGGGTGGCAACATGGTCACGAGGTAGGGACTTTGCTGGTGGCACTCTGCACACCTACACTGTGCGTGCACACACATTTTTAAATGGACCACCGCTGGGTGTGTGTGTGTCCGTTTACAGCCAGTGAAGCGCAACTACAGGGGCCAAGTGTAGGGGGAAGGTGTAGATGGGTGCACATTCATCTCCACCCACATCCACACAGGGAGCAACCCGCCTTTTTGCTGATTGCTCCACGGGTGGGGGTGGGTGGAGATGTGTGGGTTGCGCGAGCGTGCACCCACACACCTCCACATTTAAACGAGCTGTTCCCACACATGGACACTGGGTGTCCATGCATGAGATCATGTTGTTTAAAAATGGCCACGGATAGCTTTTGTCTGGGTACGTGCAGCCATGCATTGATCTTGCATCAGGGCTCAGGTGAGAAATAGTAACTACATCCTTCTGAAACATGTTGAGGTATGTCTTGTATACATGCCAGTAGTTAGTAATAGATTTGGTGCCTTGGTGTAGCACTCTAGAATGTTACTTAGGGCATTTTTAGGTGGGAGAACTTTCTCCCACTGCCTTAAAATGTGGCTTGGGGAAACCCCCTTAGGGGGGAATCAGACACTCCTCTCTGGACTGGAAGTTGCCCGGGCGCCATTGGAAACAGCCGGGTGGCTCCCAGATGTTTTTTGAGATATGGACTAGGTAAGTCCTCAATAATCGAGATCTTACCTAGTCCACATCTCAAGACGTCTGGGAGTCACCCAGCGCCTCTGTTTCCAACAGCACCTGGGCAACTTCCAGTCCAGAGTGGAGCATCTGTTTCCGCCCCCGTGGGGGTTTCCCCAAGCCGCATTTTAAAGCTACGGAGAAAGCTCTCCTGTCTAAAAGCGCCCTTAGATTCTGTGTTTCGTGAGACTAATAAAACTTGTTTTGCAATATAAATGGATTTTCTACCTAGAGTGTATGGCACCCATTTGGCATTCATTACAAAATGAAATCCTAAATCTATTAATAGTACAGGACAACAGAGTCACACTGCAATTACAGACTCCATCCTGAATAAAAAGATGGTTTTGGCTTTATCTTCATCATTCAAGGCTGTGGAAGCCATCCAACTCTGACAATATATGGGCCTTGTAACAATAGAATTTGGCCCACAGTGCATAAAGATGAGCCAAACATTTGTTTTATATACATTTTTCTTTAACAATTTGTTGCGAAGCGTGTATAGTTTCATATGCTTCATGGATATTTGGAAGGGTGAAGAGAGTTATAATTAACCTAGCTGCATGAAAACAGACTTTTAAAATGTTTAGTAGGGCTTGCACTACAGTTACTCTGGAAACGTAAAGCAGTGTAAACGGAAATTGGAATCAGCAGCTGTTGGGACAGGATTGTAGAGCAGTGATCAGACATATGTGATCTCATCCAAATGTGGATTAAAGAGAGGACCATGTGTGGGTGTTTTTAAAGAGACATGTCCACACATGACCCACCAGCGTCCACGTATCCAACTGCTCATGTGATGGTGGTGTGTGGGGAGGCACTCTGCAGTGACTGGAAAATCCAGAGTGCCCCATGCAGGCCAGTGTGGCTGCCTCTGTGGATCGGGCAGCCAGGCTGGGAGTCGCTCTTTTGATGTGCTCATCATGCCCCGCAGCCATGCCACTCAGTGGCCACAGACCCCTCCTCCCCACTGCATTCGTTTAAAAACACCCCGTGATGATCTACATTCAAACCTATGAGTGCTCCGAATCTGAGGAATCAAGCCTTAATTTTGTCCGAAAATTATGTGTATTGTGTATTTCATTAATATATGCGTGTATGCATAAATTTACACGCACACACCACACACAGACAAAGGCTATTTTAAACATTTATATGTGTACTTGTATGAATAAGGTCAACCTCCTGAAAATGATATCACTGAAGAAAATCCTATATTTGAAATTAACTTAAAATATAAAGTATAGAAATAACTTTTACAAACAGAAAATCAAAGGAAAAAGTTAAGTCATCAAAAAGATCTATTTTCCTTGCATTTTGACATCCCACAATAGCAAATTGATGGTGTGTTGATGACCCAGCTTTTTGTGGAAATAAATCATTGTACTCTACTGGTCGGCAGGAAAACAAAAGAATCTTCACACAGGAATATGTTCTCATTTGGGAAATAAACTGAAGTTATAGGCTGCCACTGGAAAATAGATTTATTTTCTTTCCTCCCTCTGATAAAAAAAAATTATATTATAAGTTTGAACTAGTGAAATTCAAATTGATTATACTTTTTCTTCACAAGTGCAGAAAAATGCTTATTTCCTGGTAAACAAGTATACATCCCCCCCTAACTTTTAAGTTAATTTTCAGTTAATTTAGGTTTCAGTTAATGTATACATTTATTTTAATTTAATATAGCATGAAACATAGTTAATGTAATATAGCTAACTAATATATAGTTAATTTATATAGCATGAAACATAGTTTAACATTTTAAACAGTGCTACTTTAAATCATTATAAAAACACAAGCAGTTGTCTTGTTAATATTTTGAATTTAATCAAATTATTTAATTTACTTTGTATGCTGAAGTACCAATCCTGTACTTTGCTTGGTGAAAGAGAAATTCACAATTGTTTTTGATTATTGCATGATTGGCTACCCCTAAAACAAGAGTGAAAGAAATATTTATATTCTATATGTGCACACAGTGTCACACACAAAGCCCAGTGGGTTAAAGTTATTGCAATGTAGTAACTAAGGGTGCGAACAATAGCCTGCTGGAGTCGGTGTTTGGTCTGTGCAGCCTCCACTCACATGTTTAGCGTGTGGAGCCTAATAAACAGGCAACCCGCTGAGTATATTTCTTCTGCGTTTGTGCAGTCGTCACTAACCCTCCCACCCCACCCCACCCCACCCCGGCTGAGTGTGACAAACCTAATACACAGGCAGGTGTTATTTCCCACCATGCTCCACCCACCAACCCCCTTCCCAGTATCCCCTATCACGACTCACAAACACGCTGAACCATGTGAAGAAGCTGCACCAGCTGTTCCTTTCTTCTGGGCCATTATAACGCTCGGAGATGGTCCAGCCCCTACTATCCCTGCCCACCTTCTATCTGCTATCCCCACCCAACTTCTCCAGGCCCTAGATGTTGGGTGACCACAGCACTCACAGACCAAAGGTGAGGCCATTTGACTTTCCTAAGCAAACAACCCACAGCAATAGCTTTCTGTGGCATTATGACCCCTCATGCTCATTGCAAGCAAAAAATATTACTTTCAAAAGATAAGAAATTGTCAGAGTTACTTTTAACCAAGGGCTCTGCTCCCACATACATTCCGAGCACAGTGACCTGGTCCTGCCTAGTAGCTCCCTTCACCTTTCCATATAATTGGCTATGGTGAAAGCTAACTGCCCAAATAAAACTTTGTACTTGTACTTGTACCTTTCCATTTCTTAACATTCAGTGGCCCCACTGGACACCCCAGTTAAAAATGTTCATGCTTTCATGGTGCTAACAAATGTAACAACTTTATATGATTTGGCATGTGCAGTGACCTGCTTATGAGATAACTGCCTGTGATCTTTAATAGCCACCTGGGTTAGCAGTGCAGGTGCAGCTACACACACACATGCAGCATAAAAAACCTTTTTAGAAAAGTTTTAGAAAAAAACCTTTACAGCCAATACCAACTCTCGCTCAGCACACAGCCAATCCTGTCAGGATACATGACCAATAGGGGCCAGTAGTTGTTCACGCACAGCACACAGCCAATCCTAGCTAGGCTGCCACCCAGCTCTTTAAGCTTTTCAAAACATTTGGTACATGGTCTTCAGAGGTCATGGATGCTAGTATCATGGAGACACATGCCAAGAACTTCATGGTGCTCATTATTGCACTTCAGACTTTCATTGCCACTGCTGAGCAGAACTTGCTAGTGATCCAGCAGATCCAAACTGTCTAGTGTCGTTGGCTAGATGTCATTTCATGGCAGAGACAGGCTCTCACTTGATCGGTGTCTGGGATAGTGGATGCACCACACTGTGGAGATGGCTCCTGCTTTGGTGCCATGCCCTTGGGTACTACCAGAGACAATGGAGGAGGATTGAAGCCATTCAAGGGGAGCTGATGTGTGTAGAGAAGCACCTGTTGGGAGGTGCCTTCAATCACTAGCAACTTGTGCATGGCTGTACCCACCAAGAGGCTGGTCTGAGTCAAGAAGAAAAGCACGAACTGGTGTGAGAACAGACTGTCCCCATCGGAAGATGTCGAGTGGGATACAAACTTTAGGTTGCCTCATCGCCTCGTCCTGAAGATAGCCAAGATCCTGAGGCCACAACTAGAGAAACAAAGGCTATTTTCAGACGTTACGAGATTACGCTCAACCACTGTCAATTCCCATATGGGGAGCGTGATCTTGGCACGTCTGGTCAGTGTTATGCCAGATGTTCACATCCGTGAATCATGGGGTGGAATCAGATTTACCACGCTTCCGGCCCTCCAGCATGGTAAATCTGATTCCACCCCGTGATTCACAGGGGTGACCACCCGGCGTAACACTGACTAGACGTGACATTGACACACTCAACCAAGGGGAAATCCCCGTGGTTGAGTGTGTCAACATCACGTCTGGCCGCTGACCGCTGACCACGGCCGTGCTCGCTGCCGATTCCGGGCTGTGGCCAATTTCCCAGGTCGGGCAGGCGCAGTGGCCGGATTGGCCACAGCGCCCGCCCGTCTCAGGGAGGGCGGGCTGCTGGGGGAGCATTGGGGCGGAGCTCTGCGGCCGCGTGTTGCGCCACGCGGCCCTGCCCCCTCCCCAGATTCCCTGCCGGAATCGGCCACCGCGCCTGTTAGCCCGTGATGTGGTGGCCCCGGCAGGGAATCACAGGGGTGTTTCCGTGCCAGGGCCAATCGGCCCCGTCACGTCTGAAAATACCCAAAGTGCAGTGATGCGGTCACCCATCACCATGGAGAAGTGCATGGCCATTGCCATCTGGAAGCTTAACCACTCCAGATTCCTCCCATTATGTCATCCAGCTATGTGGTGTTGGAACCTCCATGGTGGGCACCATGCTCGCTGAGGTTTGCACTGTGATTGTGGAAGTATTGCTGGACTGGGTGGCACAGTTGGCTGGCTCTGAGAAGGTGATGGAGGGCTTTGGGTGGGAGGGGTTCCCAAACTGTATAGGGGTGATCATTGGGAGCCATCTCACCAGCATCTTCCCATCCCATAGCAACAATGATTATGTGAAATGGAAGGATTTTTTCTCTGTGGTTCTCCAGACAGTAGTGGATTACCATGACTATTTCATAGATGTGTTGGCTGGGTGGTCACTGAAACATGGGGTGAAAATAGACATGACACTAACCACCCTTTAACCACCCTTGGTGGTTATTTATGCATGTTGCAGGGCTGTATTGGTGCCCTATGCAGACCTGAAACATGCATAAATGACCACCAAGGGTGGTTAAAGGGTGGTTAGCGTCATGTCTGTTTTCACCCATGAATGAGGGGATGCTCATGAGGCCTGTTGTTCTTGGGGACCCTGTCTATCTACTGAAGCCCTGGCTCATGAAGGCATACAGTGTTGGCCGCACATTGGAGCAAAGGTACTTTAACTGGCAGCTCAGCTTTACCCTCTCTGTTGTGGAGAGGGCTTGGGGGCTTTTAAAGCAGTGCTGGAGATCAACTGCTGCAAAGATTGATTTTCAGCTGGAGACTGCTCCACTGCCAACAACCACCTCCTGTGTTTTCCACAACATCTGCAAGACTGGCAGGGCCATGTTTAAGACACCCCCACCCCCACCCCCACTTTGCTCTGGTGAACCAGTGTTCCTGTTCCAGGACCTGGTGAACCAAGCAGAACAGAGCATAGCTGGAGAGTTCAGCCGGCATATCAACCACAATGCATCAGTGATTGTTTAATGACTATAATAACATTTTAATGACAGTTATTTTTCTGTTATTAATAAAGACTTTTAAAATGTTTCCTGTGTTGCTGTGGTTTCCTCTGAGCCATCCAGCCCTCCCATCCCCAGCACTGGGATGGTATACTTTCTCTCCTTGGGCACCCAACCATGCTGTTTCCCACCTGGTGGCCTTTCCTTGTGCATTCCCAATTGACATTTGTAGCCTTGCCGGCTGCAGGCCTGAATCTCTTTGTTTTCCTATTGGTATTTGCAAGCTAGCCTGGTCTGGAAATGGCAATAGAAAGCACAGACGCACAGGCATGCTGCTGGCTATGTGCCCCCCCCACCCCCACACTCAAGTTCAAGTGCATTTCCAGCAGACTCCCCACCTCCTGTTTTCAGTGCACCCCCTTTCCTTCCAACCTCCAGCCCCCAAAGCAACTTATCACTATTTCATACTGCCCTTCTATGCTTCCCTCTCACCCTCCTATGCAAGTGCTTTCAACTGCCAGCCCCCAATGCTGGTTAGCATTATGTCACTCTCCCCATCGCCCCCAAACTTCTTTTCTATCTCAGAATAATTGTGGAAACAGTGGATTAAGAAAAATGTTAAAACTTTAAGAGATAAACAGCCCATGTAAAATTTTAAGAACTTTATATAACAAATAAATAATAGAAGAAAAATTAAAGAACCTTTGCTTTAAATAACTTTTAGTTTTAAGTACTTTTATTTATTTTTTAAAAATAAGAAAATAAACTTCTTTTTGTGCCTGCCCCTGGGGACAGCAAGGTGCACTCGCTTGGGTGGGGGGGGGGGGGATTGGTGGGGGTGACATTTTCCCCATCTTCCTCATGCAGATCCAGAGGTGGAGATGGAGGAGTGTTTATGGGAGGCATGCTCACAGGAGGCATGCTGGAATGACTGGCGTGGGAGAAGGAGTGCCTTGCCCAAGGAGTGTCAGCTGTCAGCACAACATGAAGAGAGCTTAGGTACCTTGGCTGGGGGGTGTAGTGTGGAGGAAACCAGGGCGAGTGGTCAGGTTCCATTTACGGCAGTACGAACTGCCAGTGGGGGTTAGGAAATGGTGCCTGCCCTGGACAACAATGCTCGTGGTTGCAGCAGCAACATGCTCCAGCAGGGAGGTCTGGAGCTAGATGGACTGGGAAAAACTGTTTTGATTCTGTGCCAACATCTCCCAACTCTTTGCTAACCCACTTGATCATGCTGCTGGACCGCTCAAACTGCTAATAGAGGCGGGCTCAGTGCCTGTCCTCCCACCAGTGTTCCAGATGGGCCTTGGAAGCAAAGGCCTTGCATTCAGAGCTCACCACCTGCCTATGCTCCTGGACCAGGGGCTGAATGGTTTTGCAGATCTGGTCCACCTGCCACGTGGTCTTCCCCAGCAACTCCCTTGCCAAATCTTCTCTGTGCTGTCGGTTGCAAACACAAAGGCCCTGGTTCCTCTGAGTGCTTGTTACTGGGGGATCAACCCACCCCATGCCCATTGTGCTGGCAGACCTGTAGCAAGGCAACAAAGAGCCATTTGTTTAGACACCCCCCTTCCTTTCCACCTTGGTGTTTTAGTTCCCACCTGCCCATTCCAATGACTGCCCTTCCCACCCAATTTTTAGCCTTCGCCCTCCTGAAGGGAAGAGGGAATGAGTACCTGGCCTATGCTTCTGCTGGGGTAGTTGCTGTTACTGCTGGGTCGGTTGATCCTGTGGCAGGATCCCAGCACCATGCAGTTTGCTTCCTACAAGCACTGTAATGTGTGAAGAACATACAGAAATTAATCCCCTCCATCTGCACCATATCCCCACCCACCTGCCATTTTGGCTTCCACCACTTGCTGTCCTGCCATTGTGCCTTGCCATCCATTTCCTGTGCCTACCGTTTCCATTCAGTGGAGCTGTTTCGCAGGGATTTTGCTGGTGTTCCTCTGAGGTCACCTGTCAACATGATAAAGAAATAAAAAAATAACCACACAATTAGATAACAATAAATGGAAGTCTTTCTCATGAAGCCGTGTACTTCCAACCCCCCCCATCAGGTGCATTCACTTACCGTTCTCCTGCTCCTCCACAAAGGTGGCATCCGGGTTCTCCATGCCTTTGACTAGGGTCACCAGTTGCTCCTCAAATAATGGCTGGCTCTCGAGCCAAAGGGGATACACTGTGAGAGTCACAGTGTCAGTATCCACATCGATCTGTGCTGGCTCCCCAACAGGGACAGGCATGGAGGAATATTCTCTGGCAGTTGTGGGTTCCGTGAGGGAGTGGGGGTTAGCAGCGGTTGCAGCAGGAATGGTTGTAGCAGGAGTGGGCAGTGGGGGCACTATATCAACCTGCTTCTAGCCCCTAGTGAAGGCACAGCCATCTAGGCAGAATGCAATAATAGTTCCATCCACTAGGGGTGTCAGAAGCTGTGCACACCCCTAGAAGGCACACCATTCATTTTCGTTTTCATTTTTGTTTACAAAAAACTCTTTGTTTTCAGGGGATTTTGAAAAAGAGTAATTTATTTCCGTTTTATTAAAAATATATATTACAAAAATCACTGTGAATGTGCAAAATTGCTACCAGGGGCTTTCTCCGCATGCATGGCCCTTTTCCAAAATGACGTTGATGCTGCAGTCGCCATTTTGGAAAGGGGTGCACATGTGCAGAATATTCCGGTGGCCATTTTAAAGAATATGTTTGGAGATTGACTCTTACCATTATTGCATGTACTTTTGGAATTGATTATCATCGTTGCTCATTTAGTTTTTCTGAGATCCACGTCTTTAAACATCATTAGTTGTATTTTGGGACTATTTTCCTTTTACTTATCATTTTTTGATTTTGTAATCCCTTTATGATTTTTACTGTTTGTTATGTTTAATAATATAGGATTTTATAATTACAATATGGTTTGCAATTCATTTTGTGTATGATTTTTACAGTAGGGTGATTGAGGCACATTTTGTAACCATCCCATTTAGTTCAGTTTTGGTCCCCTGTGGATTATTTTGTTATACACTTTTTGGGGACCTCCCTTTCTTTCTCTTGTGTTAGATGTTAACAAGACAAATATGTTAACAAGACAAGCGAGAGTGGCAAGAGGGGCAGGAAGTGGTCACTCCTTGGAATGCTCTAAGCTTTTTACCTGTGATTCTATGGCACGGGGTCCACATGCTTCGGGACGTCACTGTGAGTGCGGTCTGCATGTCCAGTGGGTGGTGGCCAGGTGGCGGATGGGGGTAAACACCTAATAGATGGCAGGTGGACCTGGTGTGGGCTAATGTCTCATTTGTTAACACTAAGGCCCTTTTCAAACATGTGTGTATGTGTGTGTGTGTGTGTGTGAGGGGATAGGTGGGGGGGTGCAGTGGGTGGGCGGTGCATGGGTGTGTGTTCCCATGGACCGCCACCCATTTCCATGCACAGAGCATCTGCCATTGGTGCCTGTTGTTCCGTTCGTAGGTGATGGGTGGAGGTGGGTGGAGCACGGAAGTGTGCACACACCCCCATCCACCGGCTGCAGCTTTCAAATGGACACCTCCCCATCCCCCCTCCGCACCCACCTCAGTGATCACACGAATGCCCACCCCCCCATTATTATTATTATTATTATTATTATTATTAGCATTTGTATAGCGCAAGCAGTGTACCTGGCGCTTTACATAGCAATGAGAAAGACACGGTCCCTGCCTATGGCTTACAATCTTACAAGACTCAGAGGGGGGGAGACAGGGATAGGGGACATAGGGAGAGACAAGGGATAAAAACATTCAAGTGGATGCGGAGTCTCAGGTGCACGTGCTTGGCTTGGTTGCAGTGAGGCGGACAGTAAATGTTGAGTGGGCGGGCGTTGGGGAAGGCGGCGAGGAAGAGGTGGGTTTTGAGGCGGGATTTGAAGGAATGGAGGGAGGGGGTGAGGTGGATGTGGGCAGGGAGGGAGTTCCAGGCATGGGGGGCAGCAAGGGAGAAGGGACAAAGGCGGCTAGGGGAGTCAAGCCCATCCACACACATGGGTGGGGCGTAGGGGGGGGGACGTCCGTGCGAAAAGGCCCTAAGACATCACAACTTTTTTCTTATCAAAGGCTGCATTCATATGAAATGCAAAGTTCATGCTTTTTTATTTTTATAATATGAAAAGGTTAGGTTGCAGCAGGTGTAATACACAATTAATCCCAAAACTTTAATTCGGAAAGAAGATTTAACATCTGGGTTTATTCCATCACATGCATTTTTTTTATTGTACGAAGGGATTAATCCACCTCTGTCCACCTGCTAGCAGGAAAACAGGGAGGGAGGGACACTAGAATTCTGAAGACCCAGCTAATGATTGCAGGAAGAGCTGGAGGAGATTTCTCCATTTCAGAATGAAGCCACTGCTGTACTGGGAACATCACTGAGAACCCCAAAGGTTCCTAAGCAATGAGAGTATCAGGTTCTATCCATTCAGCTAGTGGGGGATTCTGTCTTTGTGGGGGAATGATCTCCCCAACCATTCTTGCATTGATTAGCTGCCTCTCCTCGGTACTCCAATTTATAATTCCACACAGGAACTTAATTATGGTAATACAGGTGGTAAGTTTTGAAGTGGGAGAGGAAACATGGGAATAATTAAAATGTGTGGTTACAAACACTTGTAACAAATAGAGGCAGGAGAAGAGTGTGAATGCAGCTTTAACCTCTTGCCCCAATACATTAGATGCTTTGTAAGGCTGATTGAGCATTAACCAAGGAAGTCTTGGGTCTGATGATTATATTTATTTATTTATTTATTTTTATTTATTTATTTTTACAATTTATATCCTACCCCCTCCCGCTTGACAGTGGCTCCCACCCACCAGCATAATCTCTGTCTTGTCAGGATTCAACTTCAGATGGCTCGCCCTCAGTCCCCCATAGCCGTCAAACACCAAATAAGCACTGAGGCAGCCGGGTCTGGGTCAGATGAAAATGAGAGGTAGAGCTGGGTGTCATCAGCGTACTGATGATACAGAACCCCAGACCTTAATATTTTATATAGTGGAATTCACTTATGTAGAACTTGCATAGCTTGAATTTTTTGATAAGTCAAATTAATTTGTTTTCCATTGTCCCAGGTCTATGGGGATGTATTACTCTTTGGTCTGGATAAGCAGAATTCTAAACCCTGATAACTCAGATTTTAAGGTGCATAGAGTGTACCCACCCAGCTAGAAATGGAGTGTATTAATAATTTCTTGGCATCATATAGTTAAAATACTATTGTATATCCCTGTCAGGGAGAGTCTTCATGTCGGGCAGGGTGGAGATGGATGTTAGGTAACATCAGTTCTCTCCCATCTCAAGCTCTTTGGACATGCAGATACACTCACAGCATGTACAGGTGAAATCCTGTCAGTTTTGACTGTGGCAGTCTCAAGTGGACTCTAAGGTGGTGAGCACCAGGGTTCCCTATCTCCAGCCTACCCAAGACTCCCAAAGTTAGTGGGAAGGGGACTGGAGATGGAATAACCTGTATCTAACTTGACCTTGGCATCAGTTTCCTCCATCTCCAAGTCTGTTTCCCCCAAGGTGTGCCTAAGTTGAAATGTTAATAAGTCAAACCTTTTTACACGTCCAAAGAAATTAATTTAACCAGTCTCCACTGTATTCAGTGGAGCTGATCCACATGCCTCACACGAGCACTTCCATGTGTACACATGTGTGCGCTGCTGTGTGATTTGCATGTGAGCCATAGGCCCCATATGGGGTGTGTGCTCTGACTGCTAATTGCTCCCTCCTCAAATTTAGAAATGCCTGATTAGTTTAATCAGGGCTAGGGTCCCTGGAGGACCTCCCTATCTTCACTCCAGGCCTTTTTTATTCCCATGTCGTGAAAAGAGGCAACAGGCACAAAATTAGGTCACAAAGGCCTCAGTATACAGTTACTCCAGCCTTCAGTCTGAGGAGAACTGAACAAACAAACCCTCATTATTCAACCAGCTCCCATGCATTTAATCATTCCCAAGCAGACTTCTCCACATCCCATATACTATCTTAAACTGTTGGAACCCCCATGCACGGGTGTAACCTGGGGGGCAGGCTGTGCTCCCCATTCATCTCTCTCCTCTCTGTTTGCTATTACACTCCCAGACCAAAGGAAAGTGCCCCCAATCTGAAAGACCTTTATTACCTCATTACCTCATTACGCTAGTGCCCGTTTATTGGGATCCTGAAGGAGGAGTGATGGTTCTGACACTGGCTAGGGACTACTGGCATTCTGCCCCAGAGCTACTCCTGCCAACCCTGCAGGGCTAGAGTTGAACCCATGGGTTTCATATCCCCTGTCCCTCATCTCATAGGGAGATGCCTCACCTTTCCTTAATTTTCACTCTAGTTATCCACCTATTAAACCCCGTTGAACTGGACCTCCAAGTTGCGGCAATTAATAATTCTAGCTACCTGCATGGACTTGAATGCACCCTACAACTGTATAATCTGCAATTGAAGGGTGCCAGCACTACAGAGAAGGGGCGGGTGGGGGGGGGGGGGGGGCGGCAGGGGAGGTCAGTGGCCTAAGCCAATCAGCCCTAAAGGGAAAAATTCTTTCCCAACCCCAAATAATCAATGGCAACCAGCACTGCCTGTAGCGTCAGTCCAAGAGGGAAGGTGAGTCATTGAGTTGATCCTTGCATGTCCAAAGCCCCTCCCCAGAGCTGCTCTGTCTTTTAAGGCTGTGGAGGTGGGGCAGCTTGTCCCTGCAGCTCAGCTCCCACAAAGTACCGGAATAGGGCCAACACCCCAATCTGTTCAAACTGCCCCCCGACTGACTTAACCTTTTCCTTGCCTAACGCTACACCTGCCCCTCATGCCAAGCTTAGCAATACTGCTGCCTTTTTCCTGTAGAGGTGAGCAGGGACAAAGTCCCTCCCCCACACAGTGGCATGGGTGGGAGGGGAATTCTGGAGTACTTACTTCAGAATCGGAGCATTACGTCAAAGCTCAGTCTTGTACAGTATTGTAAATTGCGGCAGAGTGGTAAATGTATAAATATTTCCTTTTTAATGGCAACTATTAGGTGTCTATTAATCAGTGTTGGGCACATAATGTTGACCTATTTATGTTTCCCCCTAAAACATATACCAGGAACTCTTGCTCCAGTACAGGAAGCAGGCAGAAAAATTATATGTTTTCTATCTATATGTTTTCAAAACCCTTCTATTGTTAACAAGCAAAGCCACAATTAGATGTATACCCATAATTAATTAATTATACATCATGCTTCAACTTTGGTAGAAGTTGCTTGATATAAAAAACCATTCTTATGGCATTTAGCTTTACCAGATTTTTTATGAGAGATGGTGGCTCCTCATTCATGAGAGCACTGATCCATGTTCCTAACATGTGAGTAGTCCTCAGTTAAATTAACTTCCTCAACCAGTATCAACACTGAGTTTGTGCATGGGTACAGTTTTAGGAATCCCCATTGAATTTTGTGTTCTAGAACTGATCCTACTAAATCAATTTTGAGTTTATTTGTGTACATTCCTGAAAGCAACAAGCCAGAAACAACATTAATCTAATCTATCATCATCCAGAGATAGGCCGTTCACCCCCCGCCGCTCAGTGTTTGGGTGGGTGTGTGGCAGGGGGGGGCAGTACATGTACACGGCCAGTGGTGGGTGGGGGGATGGGTGTGCAGCAGGTGTGCACCCGTGTAAACACCACTGGTGGTGGGTGTTTGTGCATGCGCGCTCCCACCACACACAGACCTCCTCCCACCCATCTCTACCCACCTCCACCCATGGAGCCCTCCGGTAAAACGGAGGAAGCTCCGTGGGTGGGGGTGGCTGGAGATGGGTCCACCTCCACCTACCGTGCCAAAACACACACCACCACCCCCTCCCCATGTATTGGTGCCCTATGCAGCTCTGAAACATGCATAAATGACCACCAAGGGTGGTTAAAGGGTGGTTAGCGTCATGTCTGTTTTCACCCATAGTTGTGGAGATTTGTGTTGAAAAGTCCTTTACCCCTGCTGCAATCTAACTTGAGTTACAATAAAAACTTGACACTAAACATTTAAAGAAATTAACAATTAATTTTAAAAAGTTCCAGAGTCTATGATGCCCCAGGGTAATATTTGGCATTAACATAATTGTTTGTCTCTAAGAATTAATTGATCTTCTGTTGATGACACTAGGTCTTTCGAGTCTTTCCTGTAGTCCTTTAGGACTGTCACTGACCCATGACGTACTCGTGAAAATTGATATTCACAGAATACAAGCCAAAAGGAATAAACTAGAGCAGAGCAAGATCCCTAGAGATTCTGAGTACTGAGATGGCACATCTGAGAGAGAGAAAGGAAACTGCGTATTTAAAACTACAAGATGAACCTTAGGCATCAGACTAAGTGGTTAAAAACTAATGTACATTAGAAAATGTATAACTAACTAGTGTCAATAAATGACACCTCTGCATATGGTAGTAAGTAACTCTAGCCACTAGCCAACAACAAAGAGTTTATATGTTTCTTTCTTTTTTTTCCATTGTGATGAAACATGTTAGGCTGAATTTCTACCTTAGAACTCATTTTAAGAAACAGCACATAGCTGTATTGCACCAGGAACAACCTGGAAGTCTGGTTGTGACACCAACCAGAGTTCCAAACTTTTTTCTGTCTTCCCTTTGGCTAGTGGGTACTATTTTTCCTTCTGTTATTATTCATTATTTAGATTGCACTTTTAATGTTCAAAATGCTTTATAATTCTTATCTAGTTCACACTCACAACAGCATGTAAGGAAGGTTATTATTATTCTCATTTTAAAGATAGGGAACTGAGGCGGAGAGATTGGAACTTACTGAAGGCCATCCAGTGAGCCCATGGCTAAGGCAGGATATGAACCCTGATCATCTAAGTCCAAACACCTTCTCCACTAGACTAAACTGACTCTCCTCTACTTACTTTAGTGCACTGATTTTTGTGCTAGGCTCTTTTCACTCGTTGCTGGCATCTTTTGTATGGACTCTTTCTCTGTCCGATTTGCTTTCATTATGATATTCATATGATGTATGTAATGACTTTTGATTTGTTAATTGTGTATAATTATTAATATACTGTATTTTAATACATACCATTGGCTCTTTCCAAATGGGAGAGGGCTGGGTGTACGCCAAGGTGGGTATGTGGTGCATGGGCCACATACCCACCTCGGGTTACACAGACGCACACCCATCTCCACCCACCTCCACCAATCTCCACACAAGGAGCCATCGCTATTTTGGCTGATGGCTCTGTGCATAAGCGCTGGGTGGAGATGGAGTGGAGCACGGGAGTGTGCACGCACCCCCACCCACCTACTGTGGCGGTCACATGGGCAACCTCCACCCATTCCCACACATCGGGATGGCGTGGGGGGGGAGGCGTCTCTTGTGAAATGGGCCATTGTCACTGTTTTAAAAATTATTATTATTATTATTATTATTATTATTATTAATAATTATTATTTTGCCAGGGTGTGGCAATTCCAGTGGATATGGAGTATGTACACTACAGTTTTCTGTACTGGCCAATAGCATAGCAGATTCTGGATGTTGCCATAAAGTTGCAGTCTTATAAACCCACAGAACTGTGTCTGAGTCTTAACTGTACTGATGCCTGTCCGTGATGTTATAGTGATATCACAATAAATTTACTGCTAGACCTTGTGGAAGTCATATTGGCATATTAATGGTGATGTGGTATCACTGCTAATTTACTGCAAGAAAGCTTCACTTTTTGGCCATTTCCACTATCACTGCTTTCTTCTCTAGTTTGCAGAGAAAGTAATTATCAACAATACTAAACTGAGGAGCAGGCAGGAGTGTATGACGCTCTAATGATATCATTGCTGTATAATGTCAACACTGTGAAAATCACAAAGCAATCTTATTATCAAGGAATAATTGGACTGAAAGTGTGTACTCATATTGATGGTGAAGGTTCATTTGTGGTATAATTAAGTGGGAACAAGACGTCAGTGCTTTGTTAAAGCAATAATCTGGTTACCAAATTGGTAATCTGAGATTGAGGATTGAAGCATTAATGCTAAGAAAATGAATGTCCTTGCCCTGCTCCTGCTTTTTCGCTAAATATCTGTGAGTAAATACAATGTAGAAGAGCTATTAAAAGTTAGTCAAAACATACTAACAGGCACACAGCAAATAACCATGGTTTGGTGAAGATGATTGATTGAGTTGTCTGTGGTTATAACAGCTTGTTTCATATGCTCCTTCAGGATGGTTTGTTGTATGTACTCGTTCATTCATTAATGTGTCTATTGAAGCCGCATGTTGTAACGGTGATTTTATGTTTTTTTCTGCTAATCTACCAGTTGGGTGAGCCATTAAACCCCCTCCCTCCACATAGTTTTCTGTCATTTGTGTGATTGTTTTCATTAAACTCACTTTAACGTTCTATCTATATAATATTTTCTGAGGAAGTGCTGGCCGGTAGTTTGTAATTTAGATGCTGTTTGATCAAAACCGCATGGTTTTGTAATATATATTTTGACTTAGGAAAATTCAAATTCTTTGAGAGTGTTAACATTCTTGTCTTTGAAAAATTAAACTTTATAAAGATCATTTTCATGTACAGTCGCAAATGTATTTTTTTCAATAACTGGCAATCATATTTTTGTGTGTGTCCTATATAGCATACTTGGCATCCCTTCTTTCTCCCCCCACCCCCCCAAAATGCTTTATATTCTATTACTGTCAATCAAGAACCTTGCTGCTCTCTTTTATACATTAAATGCTGTGCTCTGGAGTCATCTTTGTATCTTGGACTAGACTGAAGTAGACAGGGTAGCCACTACAGGTCAAAGTGATGGGAGATCTGAGTCGTCATAAAAAACCTATTAGTAACTCATAATGAGGAAGTTCATAATTAGCTAGCTGCTGAGCAGACTGAAGGCTATATGAGAGGTGGTGGTGGAAGGTAGCATTCTATACACAAATCCCTAGCCAGTCGGCTACCTGGGTACCTGACTGGCTAAACTACATTAATGAGATTTTTCAAGAGCAGGAGGCAGCTGACTTTCTTGGCTTCCTGTACAAGACAGCACTTATCCTGGCCTCTAATGCTATGTAACTCTTCTTACTGTTAGCCTCTTCTTACTGTTACCCCCAGTGATTTCCAAAAGGAAGGAAAGTTATGAACATTTTTGACCCTAAACTCTCACAATGATTAGAATAATTGCAGAGGACTATAGCTACCTAAGGAAATATAATACCTATGAAAATGTAGTCCATAGCTGAGAAATCTGGGTCTCTCTTCCTCCAATTCTCTAACTGTTAAGTGTTTAACTGTGCCTAAGCCTATTCAAAGGATTGATTGACTAAAAATCTTTCCGTTCAAAAGCAGCCTTACCTAAAAAGACCAGTTCAATTAGGTACGTCCCAGAGGACTCAAACTCCTCGTCTATCCTTTCTCAAAAAAGAATCAAATGATGCTTAGATGGCTTTTTTTTACATTCCCCTAAAAAGCACTGCCACTGTAAGGATACATATTCCAGACTGAAAAAGTGAGGGGGCCCTCAGGCACAATTTATACATTAATGGGCTGTCAACTTGCGACGTCCATTTATGCCACATACATTCTTTAGGGCAGATATAAAATGGATAGCTTAGGTTCAGGCCCACTGGCAACCTCCTGAGAGAAACTCTAGTGATATTTTGTAAATGCCAAATTGATACTGATGCTCCATGAGTTTGCTTCTGCAAGTTGCTGAGCATTCTCAACTTCCATTTATTTCATCAGGAGTGGAGCTGTGCTGTGGCTTTTCATAGATAATACTTTGCACTTTATAAAGCTTTTTTCATCGAGAAATCTCAAAGCAATCTATGAAAGTGGGTAGGAATAACTATCTCCACTTAATAAAGGTGATCCATGGCAATGAAGCAATTTACTCAGAGCTAGACAGCCAGTAAAGAGAAGATCTGTGGCATGAAAGCAGTTGTCCCCCAGCCCAAAGAAGACACGAACACCATTCTTAGTGGAGTAAATCAGGCCGCACCATACTTTATTGTTAGCCTTATCGGGGAGGAAGGGGCCATGCCCTTCCGGGTCCTGTCAACCTAGTCTATTCCTAACTTAGGTAGAGTAAAATGTAGGTGGTCTGATGTCCCTCAGTACCGCACCTTGTCACCTATAGCTGCTGCGATGTCACACCTGCCCAGCCGCCCCCAGCCGGGTCAGGCAGTCTTCACTTACCGTGACCCAAGGAAGGAATGAGGGCAGGCTGCGACAACCCTGGACCGCCCCTGTCCTAGGGTCTTTCGCCATCCAGCCCCCCTTCCTGGGTTCAGCGCGATGCTGGCTGGCAAGCTCTAGCATTCGCATGCACCCCATCTCTTTAATGAGATGACCTGGCAGCAGACTATCCCTACCTAAGTT
>QEPC01010071.1:1086670-1100127 GCA_003113815.1 Sphenodon punctatus | reverse complement strand
CCTTCCCCCCCCCTTCTTCTGGCACTGTTACTTGGGCTCCATGGCCACGCCAGAGTCCTCCGGCCGCCTCACCATCTGGCCGTGGAGCTTTTCAATGTGGGTGATTAGCCCTGATGTGATCCCTTCTCTCTGCTTCCTTAATCTTTTGCCGCAGATCTAAAGAGCATAAAGAGATAGGAACATAAGAAGTGCCATACTGCATCAGACCAATGGTCTGTGTCAAGCCCTGTCTGCATTCTGTCTCCACAAGTGGGTGTGTGGCCAATCTCTCTCTGCAGGCGACTTCCATTCCTAACAGGTCATAGGACAATCCATTCCCTGCTGTTCCAGCCCCTGTGCCTTACCTTGCAGATGGCGATTCCGTCACCCTTGTCATAAAACCTCTAGACATCAGAGCGTTTTGTCTGCCGACTGTCTGGGAGTGGCACTGACGAGTCCAGCCTCCGCCTGGGTGTCCTGCGTGGCGGGGCACCAGCGCTGGCATCCGATTCCTCTTTGAAACAGGAACACAGAAACAACACCTAAGTAATATCATGCATTTATGATGATGCCTCTAGTCCTCCCTCCTTGGGGTGCTAGGGATGGCAACAGGAGATGGTGACACTGGCTGGCACATACCAATCCTGCCCTCCCTGGGGTGCTGCTAGGGAGGGATGGCATTGGAGAGACCCTGGATGGCACGTGCCAATCCTTCCCTCCCTGGGGTGCTGCTAGGGAGGGATGGCAATGGAGAGACCCTGGCTTTCACGTGCCAATCTTGCCCTCCCTGGGGTGCTGCTAGGGACTGATGGCAATGGAGAGACCCTGGATGGCATGTGCAATTTCTGCCCTTATTTGGGGGTGCTAGGTAGCGATGGCAACTGGAGAGTGGGGATGGCTGGCAGGCACATGTTTGGGTGGGGGTGCTGCTCGTGCTTGTGCCTGACTGCTGGAAGACCCCCCCACAATACAGTACCCTCTCTCTCTGTGGAAGACATCTGAAGCTACCCACTGATGCCCACTGTTTGTGCCTGAATTATGCCCACCACCCACCTGCATGCCAGTGAGGTCGCTCTAACGGATAGAGCCTTACGTTTCTTGTCCTCAAAGTAAAAAAAAAGTTTACAAACCTGGCAGCAGTGGCAGCAGCACCTCCTGTGCCCTCCTCCACCACTGAAGGTCCAGCTGCGGCCGGAGGAACCTCTTCCTCCACCACCAGCTCCGCCACCCTGGCTTTCCCCCAGGCCCGGCATTTAATGGTGGTGGCACTGGTCACCTTCTTCTCCATTTTTAATTTTAAACACACACCCAACACAGCCAACACAACACACACAGCACCCACCAACATTCACCAACCAGCCAAACCAAAACCAACACACACCACACAGCCAAAACACACACGAATCAAAAGTGAACACACAGCCAACCACAACACATCCTGTCACCCACACAAGCTCCGCATGCACTCGAATTTCCTATTTCTGGGGTGAACACAACCAAACCGAACGGCCGAACCCGAACTCAGCGACCGAACCCAACGGCCGAACTGAATGGGTGAACCAAACTGGACCGAACTGAACGACCAAACCCGAACCGCGATCTGTTCGCCCATCCCTACATTCTGAGTATGACTCCCTTCCTTAAAAACAAAGTGTTTTGAAAGAACTAGAAGGGGGATGGGACTGCTGACCCTGAAGGAGAAGGAGTGGAGGGTGCTGTGAGAAGAGAGACTACTCCAAGAAGGGAGAGCCTGAGGCTAGCAGGCAGCAGAAGAGGGAGTGGGAGATACCTCCTTTTCTCCCTCACAAGCTCAGTTTTTCCCCACAGAACCTGCAGGAAGCAGGTGGTAGGCCCCAGCCTGGAACCTAAGGACAGAGGAGGATTCCAGGGCCTGGCAGCCAAGAAAGGAGAACAGTAGGGGTGTACATGTCATTTTCGTTATATCAATAACAAAAACAAAATTTGTCATTGTCGTTATCGTTATTGCAATAAAGAAAATGACAAAAAATAATAATGAAATCAACGACGATAGCAAAAGTCATTGATTTCGTTTTTGCCTGACAGGTGTTTTTTGGAGGGTAATGTGGTGAGGGGAGGAGGGAGCAGACATCTTGGAGCCAGAAACAGTGTTGAACTCTTGAACTGGCCCTTGATGGGGCGGGAAGGACCTGATGGATGTAAGTGCTGGCCAATGAGCAGCGCAAGAGGTCCCAGGCAGTTGAATGGCACCCTGTGATTACTCAGTACCTCCTGCCTCCCAGAACCAATCAGGGGAGCTCTGGGGAAGGGCACTGAAACCCTTTATACTGCAGGACTAGGCTGCTCCACTCTGGTTCTGTGTTAGCTATTGCTCTGTCAGGGTTCATTTGCAGAATCTGCTGGTGCTTACACTAAAAATTCTCCCATATATAATTCCCACCACCTTACCTTTCTGATCCTTATTCCTTACCCTTAAATTTTACATTTTTCCTTCCCCTGCCTGTCTCTCCCTATATATATATATATATATATATATAGAGAGAGAGAGAGAGAGAGAGAGAGAGAGAGTATAGTTAAAATTTATAGATTAGATGATAGATATAGAATAGAGATAGAGATAGTGGATATACCGCTGAGTTTTCCTTTTCCCTTCCACTGTCTGTCTCCCCCTGTTCATATATTATCTAGATCTAGATATTAGTTGTATATATCATAGGTTAGGTTTAGCTTAGATTCTGTGTATAATATACTTTTATTTATATAATATATAAATAAAACTAGATATTATGTGCATACCAATACTAGTACCAAAAACAAAATCTGCATTTGAAATCGGTACCAATACCGATAATGACAACGATAATGAAAAATGACATCTTGTTATTAACAAAAACAAAAATGACACATTTTAATAATGAAAATTATACCGAAAAATGACATGGTGCCCACCCCTAGAGAACAGCATTGCTCAGGTGCAGCAAGGCCCAGCCCAGATGGCTGGAAAAGACTGGGTGTTTTTAGACGAGCGCCTCCCCACCCATTACCTACCCAGCCATCACCAACCATCATGCATGTTACAGGGCTGCATAGGGTGCCTGTGTGGCCCTGCAACATGCATGATGGATGGGGGATGGGTGGGAAGGCACTTGTCTAAAAACACCCCATGACAGAATCAGACAGATCCTACACCAGATATAGCTGAAAAGAAAGTTTTGTTGCTCCCCAGATCCCGCATCAGTGGCCTGGATTAGGTCACAGGTAGGTGGATTCCCTGGACCAACCAGAGCCTGGACAACTTCAGGGGTATTTGTGCCAATGAGAACTGTTTAGCAGATAGATACTTTAGGGGATATGGAAGGATACTGCCTTCCATATCCTCTTCTCTCATTCTTATCTTTCCTAGTTTTATATGTAATGTGTAAATAAAATTCATATTGTTTCTTTTAAAAATTAATTAAATTTTAAGATTTAATTAATTTTAAGATTTAAGTTTAATATTGCACAAGCAGAGAAAGATTACTTATCTTAGGCCCTTTTTACATGGATCTCTCCCACTCATGAACATGCAGATATCTTAATTTTAATTAAGATTAATCTTACATCCTTGCGTCTGTTGAGGGGCAGTCAGATGTTGGCCTGGGATTGAACCCAGGCATGTTGGAGGCTAGCCCAGGCTCTGACCCTCAGATTAGCTCCAGGTCACAGCCCAGAGTACAGTCTGTCCAATCGGGGCAAAGTGGGACACATCGGGCTATTGCATCTGCTGTGGCCTGTCATGGCGTGGCCCGGATCAGGTCTGCCATGGCAGCGGGTGTGGGCGGGGCTGGCCTTGTGCACATTTGTGTGTTTCCTCACTCTCCCTGATGGCCTGGCCACAGGAACGTGTGTTGGATGGCCTGACCCAGTCCAAACTGTGTTCTCCGCGGCTTCCACCACTGTCACATTTGTTTCCACTCAATGTTTGTTTCCACCAGAGCCTCCTGGAAAGGGTGGCATATAAATTTAAATAAATAATAAATAAATACAATGTCAGGTGGAGGCACCATTCAGTAACTGACAAGAACCCACCCCGAGCTGCTGTGCGGGAGGGGCGGGGTATTAAATTTGTTTAATAAATAAATAAAGCCCGGCTGCTAATGCCCCCTTCAGAGGTAAGGAGCACCTGCACAAGAGCTCCTCATGTGTGTCCAACTGAGTCACACCAGTAGAAGATCTAGCCTATTATCCCTAGCAATTGATAGATTTGAAGGCACAAATGTCTACCATACAGAATATCTAGAAAGATTGCTCTAGGGTCTCCCAAGTGACTATGGGTATTTTCAGATGTTACGAGGTCACGCTCAACCACAGTGAACCACAATCAATCCCGCGGTGGGGCCAAAGCGCCCTGAACATCTGTTTCACGGGCGCCAGATGTTCACCATGGTCAATACCCACATGGGGTCAAAATCAACCAGCTTCTGGAGCTCCCCCCAGGACCATCTCTGAAAGTTGTGGTCAAAGAGATTCCCGACGGGAACCAACAAAAAGTAGCGTCTGGCTGGCAACCACCGACCGGAATCAAAGGAAATGATTCCCAGTCGGGGGCAAAGCACGCAGCATCGCTGCCAGGCAACCGGCAACAACACAGGCCAGGGAGGGAGATTTAAAGTGCACACGGCAGCAGTCAGGATGGGCCGCCCCGGCTCCTTCCGGGTGCTTTGACCACGGCCCAGCCCGGGATCGGCGTAATGTCTGTTGCGCTGCCCTGGGCTGTGATCTGGCGGCCCGATTCCCTGCCATGGCCCCGGTCCCATCACATCTGTTTGGGGCTTTTTTTGACCACGGGGGGTGGTTGTTCGGTTCACCCCCGCCGGGAATCTACTGTGATGAATCAGGACTGCGTAACGTCTGAAATCACCCAATGATAAGGAAACTTTCTCTGCCTATGCAGTATTGAACTGGGAAGATAATAGATAGCCTAACATAGCTTTAAAATAACATATCCTTCATTTCTGGGCCAATTTTTTTCACAGTCTACAAAAGGATGCATTTGATAAATTGTCCAAACTGTTGTTATATATCAAAGTAGTTGCAATATGGAGCAAGACAACATGAAAATATTGATGGCAATATTTTTATATTTATACACTGAATGCTCTGAAGTAGACTCAAATGTTTCCTTTCTTTACTCAGATTTTAGTCTCAGCTTCTCACCTCCTATTTTTTATTCCATGTATCAGGTCTTCCTGGTCTATAGGAGACCTGAAGTAGTTAAAGCAGGAGGCGAGGTGGTTAGAGCACAGGTGAGNAGTATAGTTTAGATATATAGATTAGATGATAGATATAGAATAGAGATAGAGATAGTGGATATACCGCTGAGTTTTCCTTTTCCCTTCCACTGTCTGTCTCCCCCTGTTCATATATTATCTAGATCTAGATATTAGTTGTATATATCATAGGTTAGGTTTAGCTTAGATTCTGTGTATAATATACTTTTATTTATATAATATATAAATAAAACTAGATATTATGTGCATACCAATACTAGTACCAAAAACAAAATCTGCATTTGAAATCGGTACCAATACCGATAATGACAACGATAATGAAAAATGACATCTTGTTATTAACAAAAACAAAAATGACACATTTTAATAATGAAAATTATACCGAAAAATGACATGGTGCCCACCCCTAGAGAACAGCATTGCTCAGGTGCAGCAAGGCCCAGCCCAGATGGCTGGAAAAGACTGGGTGTTTTTAGACGAGCGCCTCCCCACCCATTACCTACCCAGCCATCACCAACCATCATGCATGTTACAGGGCTGCATAGGGTGCCTGTGTGGCCCTGCAACATGCATGATGGATGGGGGATGGGTGGGAAGGCACTTGTCTAAAAACACCCCATGACAGAATCAGACAGATCCTACACCAGATATAGCTGAAAAGAAAGTTTTGTTGCTCCCCAGATCCCGCATCAGTGGCCTGGATTAGGTCACAGGTAGGTGGATTCCCTGGACCAACCAGAGCCTGGACAACTTCAGGGGTATTTGTGCCAATGAGAACTGTTTAGCAGATAGATACTTTAGGGGATATGGAAGGATACTGCCTTCCATATCCTCTTCTCTCATTCTTATCTTTCCTAGTTTTATATGTAATGTGTAAATAAAATTCATATTGTTTCTTTTAAAAATTAATTAAATTTTAAGATTTAATTAATTTTAAGATTTAAGTTTAATATTGCACAAGCAGAGAAAGATTACTTATCTTAGGCCCTTTTTACATGGATCTCTCCCACTCATGAACATGCAGATATCTTAATTTTAATTAAGATTAATCTTACATCCTTGCGTCTGTTGAGGGGCAGTCAGATGTTGGCCTGGGATTGAACCCAGGCATGTTGGAGGCTAGCCCAGGCTCTGACCCTCAGATTAGCTCCAGGTCACAGCCCAGAGTACAGTCTGTCCAATCGGGGCAAAGTGGGACACATCGGGCTATTGCATCTGCTGTGGCCTGTCATGGCGTGGCCCGGATCAGGTCTGCCATGGCAGCGGGTGTGGGCGGGGCTGGCCTTGTGCACATTTGTGTGTTTCCTCACTCTCCCTGATGGCCTGGCCACAGGAACGTGTGTTGGATGGCCTGACCCAGTCCAAACTGTGTTCTCCGCGGCTTCCACCACTGTCACATTTGTTTCCACTCAATGTTTGTTTCCACCAGAGCCTCCTGGAAAGGGTGGCATATAAATTTAAATAAATAATAAATAAATACAATGTCAGGTGGAGGCACCATTCAGTAACTGACAAGAACCCACCCCGAGCTGCTGTGCGGGAGGGGCGGGGTATTAAATTTGTTTAATAAATAAATAAAGCCCGGCTGCTAATGCCCCCTTCAGAGGTAAGGAGCACCTGCACAAGAGCTCCTCATGTGTGTCCAACTGAGTCACACCAGTAGAAGATCTAGCCTATTATCCCTAGCAATTGATAGATTTGAAGGCACAAATGTCTACCATACAGAATATCTAGAAAGATTGCTCTAGGGTCTCCCAAGTGACTATGGGTATTTTCAGATGTTACGAGGTCACGCTCAACCACAGTGAACCACAATCAATCCCGCGGTGGGGCCAAAGCGCCCTGAACATCTGTTTCACGGGCGCCAGATGTTCACCATGGTCAATACCCACATGGGGTCAAAATCAACCAGCTTCTGGAGCTCCCCCCAGGACCATCTCTGAAAGTTGTGGTCAAAGAGATTCCCGACGGGAACCAACAAAAAGTAGCGTCTGGCTGGCAACCACCGACCGGAATCAAAGGAAATGATTCCCAGTCGGGGGCAAAGCACGCAGCATCGCTGCCAGGCAACCGGCAACAACACAGGCCAGGGAGGGAGATTTAAAGTGCACACGGCAGCAGTCAGGATGGGCCGCCCCGGCTCCTTCCGGGTGCTTTGACCACGGCCCAGCCCGGGATCGGCGTAATGTCTGTTGCGCTGCCCTGGGCTGTGATCTGGCGGCCCGATTCCCTGCCATGGCCCCGGTCCCATCACATCTGTTTGGGGCTTTTTTTGACCACGGGGGGTGTTGTTTGGTTCACTCCCTGTCTCTTATACACATCTAGATGTGTATAAGAGACAGGCCCTGGGCTGTGATCTGGCGGCCCGATTCCCTGCCATGGCCCCGGTCCCATCACATCTGTTTGGGGCTTTTTTTGACCACGGGGGGTGGTTGTTCGGTTCACCCCCGCCGGGAATCTACTGTGATGAATCAGGACTGCGTAACGTCTGAAATCACCCAATGATAAGGAAACTTTCTCTGCCTATGCAGTATTGAACTGGGAAGATAATAGATAGCCTAACATAGCTTTAAAATAACATATCCTTCATTTCTGGGCCAATTTTTTTCACAGTCTACAAAAGGATGCATTTGATAAATTGTCCAAACTGTTGTTATATATCAAAGTAGTTGCAATATGGAGCAAGACAACATGAAAATATTGATGGCAATATTTTTATATTTATACACTGAATGCTCTGAAGTAGACTCAAATGTTTCCTTTCTTTACTCAGATTTTAGTCTCAGCTTCTCACCTCCTATTTTTTATTCCATGTATCAGGTCTTCCTGGTCTATAGGAGACCTGAAGTAGTTAAAGCAGGAGGCGAGGTGGTTAGAGCACAGGTGAGGTTCTACTTGTTCTGAAGTTGACCAGTTGTGCCATAGATCAACTTTGAAGGACTATGCTGTTGCTAGGGTGGCAGCAAGGAAAGTTTTCTTCTTCATTTTATTTATTTTATTATTTAAAAGACTTATTACCCTGTCCCTCCTGCCACAGGCAGCTCGGGATGGCTTACAACAATTAAAACAATTAAAACACATAATAAAAGGAGGAAACAAAGAAAACAACTCACCACGCCCTCTACCCCCATCACCCCCTGCCCATCACCCCTTTCCCCCACCAAACGCCTGGCAGAACAACCAGGTGCCAGGTCTTGCAGTTTTTCCAAAAAGAGGGGAGGTCCGGGGCCAGCCAGGTCCACACTAGAAGGGAGTTCCGTAGGTGCGGCATGGCCACCGAGAACGCCCTCTCCTGCATGGCCACCCGAGAAACTTGGGGGACCTCAAACAGAGCATCCCCGGATGACCACAGCATAGCATCTGCAAAATCTTGTCCAGTTGACCTGGTCTGGGTGAACAGTCTGGTGAATCTGCCCATTTTGAAGACAAAATTGCTTGTATTCAGTCTAGGCCTGAAATGACATGTTGCATTTTTCAACAATTCTGTTAGAAACTGCCCATTCACTGATGTTTTCCCCAGTCAAGTTTGATACTTAAATGTTGCAAATGTCGCAAAGTTTCAGAAAGTTCTGCAGAGTTTTTGAAAGTTCGACAAATTACCACAAAGCAGGAGTGAACCTCACAGGGGCTGAAGTGTTCCCCACCCCCAGGATCACCCAGGCAGAGGGCTCAACACCCCGAGCTTTCAGTCCTCCCCAGGCTTTCTCCACAAATGCCGAGCCCCAAGCCTGCATATGTGATGTGACCCTGCACCGCACAGCCGCTGTGTCCTGATGACTCATCTCTGACCCTGACACCGAGATCTCCAAACTCCACGCTGCTTCCACCAGTTGCTGGTTAGTAACTGGCGGTGGAGAATGAGCAGTGGGCTGTGGCCGGTTGGAGGGGTTGAGGAGTGAGCAGGGGGAGGGGTGGAGCAGGTGACACGAGTCCTACCACAGGGCACCAGCATGAGCAGTGGAGCATGGGCTTGAATCAGGTGGAATTCCAAGCGAAACTCTGGTAGAGCCCTGGGTTTGACCCCACCCACTGGATGTGCCGCCCTCCCTGGGAAATTGAAAGGTGTACAGCCTTGCAAATGACCACAAAGTAAGATAGGAAGCGCGGGAAGGTTAAGAACAAGATCTAAGGACAACATAGAGTCTATTATGTACTAAGAGAGTTGCCGGAAAGAAAGGGAAAACTGTTGCAAAAGCAGGAAACTATCGCAAAATATTGGAAACGTTGTAAAACTGAACATTGTCAGACATGTCACAAAATGTCGGAAACTCTTGCAAAATGACAGAAGCTGACAGAAGTGAAGCTGACAAATGCTGTTGGACCAGCAGCAAGAATGCCAAAACATCACTGCTGCTGCTTCAGCCCTAGTATTCACAACAACTTGGGGGCTGAGCCAGAGTTTGGGGTTGTGGTAGCTCTGTCTTGTCCTGTTTATTTGGATCAGTTTCAGTTGGTTTCACTCACCAATGAAGCAGATGTGGTTGGGGCAGTATGGACCACCAGTTGTAAATTAAATCCATGATCATGAGGTGTTGATGACATGTTGGACTGACAGGGATCAGCTCTTCAGTGGTTCTGTTCATTCCTGTTCATACCCAACAGGTAGTGATGAGTAATTGCTTTTCATTCCCCTTCCCCTGTGGAGTCCCCCAGGGTTCCATCTTGCCTCCCCTCCTTGTCACTGTGTATCAGAGGATGCTGGGCGAGATCGTATGTCCATCTGGGTTGTACCATCATCAATATACCGGTATCAATATAGTTATTGTTATCATTTCAAATGAAGATTTTATTTTTGGTATAAGTATAGATTCCTGTGCACAACTAATATCTATATCTATCTAAAACTGAGAGAAACGGGAAGGGTTTCACCTGACCTGCTTTTTTTAGCCGACCATTTTCGGGTGGGCCAATTTGTTTTGGGTGACCATCATCTGCTAATAATCGATGGTTCCTTAGTTAAATGGAGCAATTTAGATATGCTTCCGCAGGAATCGCGGAGAGAGCTTCAAGCCAAGTTTATTTTAGATGCCCTTGGAGTGAGTCTCTGGCCGAACTGTTGGGATCGGTAAGCACATGCACCTGAGACTTCGCATCCACCTGAATGTTTGTTTGTCTTCTCCTCTGTCTCTCACACTGTCCCCTCTCCCTGTCTCCCCCTCCTTGTCTTTTAGATTGTAAGCCACAGGCAGGGACCGCATCTATTTCTATGTTCTGTACAGTGCCAGGCACATGGCTGGTGCTATATAAATAATAATAATAATAATAATAATAATAATAAGGAAAAAGGAAAGTATCTATTATTTAATCAATTATCTATATAACTATTCTAATCTAATCTAATCTAATCTGTCTATAATATATGTTTATATCTAATCTATACTACCTATCTATATATAATGTACAGGGGGGAGAAGGGCAGGGAAAGGGAGAAGGTAAAATGTAGGGTATGAGGAAGGAAAGGTATTGGTGGTAATACAATGAGGGCTAGGGAGAATTTTTTGTGTGCCAGCACCACAGTTCTGTAAACGCAACCTGACAAGCAGAGCTCTCACACAACGGAGAGAAAAAACCTGGCCCTCCCATTATAAAGGGTTTCAGTGCCCTCCCCCAAAGCCACCTTGATTGGTTGTAGGAGGCAGCAGGTCACAGAGTACCATGAGAGACTTCTGGGGCTTGTTTGCGCTGCTCATTTGCCAGCAATACATCCATCAGATATTGTTGAGCTGCTCGTCCCTCCCAATACAGGCACAGTTGAAGAGTTCAATCCTGTTGAGACTCCGAGATGTCTTCTCCCTCCTCCCCTCTCCACATATTCCCTCCAAAACCCAAATGCCACAGCACTAATAATGACAATGATAACGACATTGTCATTTTTGTTATCATTCTTGTTATCATTTTTGTTATTGTTTTTGTTATCGTTATCATTATCAGTATTCTCTATTGTCATTTTTGGTATTCTTGGTTGTTGTTTTTGGTATTCTCTGTTGTGTTTATGTTATCATTGTCATTATTCTTGGTTGTCGTTTTCATTACTGAAATAACGAAAACAAAAATGACATTTTAAAAAATCGTTATTGTAATAACAAAAACAACATACACATCCCTAGTGGGCAAGGCAGTTGAAGCTGAATTGAAGCTGAATCCGGACAAGACTGAAATTATGATGGTTGGCTGCCCTCTGACCTGAGGGGGTTGGGACACCCATCATTGATGGGGTACAGCTTCCCCTGGTTACTTAGGTTTGCCATATTGGGATGCTCCTGTAGCAATGTATGACATATATTTGACTAGGTATTCAACAGATGGGGTTAGGATTTAGTGGAGGGGGGGGGGTGTCATGGGTATTTTATATTTGGTTTTATGTGTTTTTATTTTCTGTATTTTATATGTATAGTTTTTTATGATGCTGTTAGCCACCCTGAGCCTTCAGGGAAGAGTGGAATAAATAAATAGAATTAAATGGAATTAAATTAAATTAAATTAAATAATATATTTTTTCCCCCTTTAAACATAATTTGCTTATTACAAAGTGAATAGGACAAGTAACAATACAGGTCAAAACTTGATTACTGAATGCAGAGCAACTAGATTAAATATGATTGCAAGTGTTTGCCACTGATGACCTCTTGCACCAGTGTATTAAAATGTTATTCAAATATTTATTCAGTGGTCCCATCAGTAATCTTGAAATGATGGACTCTGCTAGAGAATTGTAGTTTTTCCTATCTGACCATTCCCACAGACTTGTTTCCTACCATTAGTGTATACAAACAATGTATAAGTGGCTCTAAAATTTTTGGTAATCAGTTTAAGTAGAAAATTTCAACTACTTTGTTGCTGGTTTTTTAAAAAAAAATAACAACAGTGTGAACTGTTTCAGATGTTCTCTAGTGATTTGAACAGAGGACTTAGTCAAAATTCTTTCCATCTCTAATTCTGTCTCTAAGTTGAATTTAATCAAGTTACTTAACTTCTCTGTGCTTTTGATTTCCTGTATACACATCAGAAATAGAGTACCTTTCAGATACTGAGATTTCATTAATGCTGCTTTGGATCCCCAGATGAAAGATGGTGTATAAAATGGAAAGCATGTTAGTCCAGATAGAGTATATGGTGCGACGAAACCCAGTAGGTGGCTCTATAAAGCTGGGCCACCCACCACACTGTGTTGGTCAAACCTCTGAGCCTGGGACTCCAGCAGGGGCAAGGATTTAGCCATTTCCCCACCTACAGGCAAACCCCAGGAAAACCTCAGTTTCCCTGCCACCACCTGAGCTCAAAAAGCAGAGGGGATTCACACAGCTCAGGATATGCGAAACCCAGGAATTTATAAAGCTGCAGCCTCCCAAGGGCACTCCTTTCTCTGGTTCTCTTTATCTGGCATTCCCCCCTTACAGGAGGCAGAAACCCTTGGAGTAACTCAGGGGAGCTTATCTTGGTTAGAAGCTGCCTGGCTAAAACAGTCGAGGGGGATACCCCTTCTCAGAGTGAATAGTTTCTCCCTCTTAGTAGCCGTGCCTTCTAGGGGAAGGGAGGTTTCTTTGCAAGAAACACACACACACACTCAGTGGAGTAAAGGAAAGAAAACAAGCTTAGACTTTACTGGTCAGGGTCAAAAAGGTACAAACAGGTACTAAAGGGGAAGAAAGTAAGAAAAGTCCTTGAGCAAGTTCCAGAGTCCAATTCAGTGGGTGTGTGGATCCTTTTGGGATCGTGACTGACTATAACTGTTTCTTTGCTGGTATTTGGCAGGTAGCAGTCAGCACTAGGGGTGGGAAACCGGTAGAATCCGGTATCCGATAATGCCGGTATCGGGCGTACCGGCATTATCAGATTTGACCTGGTAATCCGGACCGGGTACCGGATTTCGGGGTACCGGATTTTTTTTGCATTGCAGCCATTTCAAAATGGCTGCAATGTAAAAAAAACTTAAAGCCCCCGCATAAAAGTTTACGTTTTTTTTAAAAAAAAACTCCCCGAGTCCAGGCTGCGCAGGTGGAAGGGGGGACACCCCCCACCCACCCTGCCCAGCCTGGCTTTTTGTTTTAAAAAAGACAGAGTAAGACCCAGAGGCGAGGCGAGCCCACCCCCCCAGCACCAGCGGCCGCGGCGTCCCCGCAGCCGCCGGTAAGTATGACCCGATCCCTGGGGGGGGTGTTTAACACCCCCACCCCCCCAGGGATCACCCCTACTAACGTTCAGGGCGCTTACCTTTGGGAGCTCCGGCGG
>QEPC01010071.1:1045083-1081081 GCA_003113815.1 Sphenodon punctatus | reverse complement strand
TGGGCGGGCAGACAGGCAGTGTGGCATGAGCAGAAGGCAGACTGAGGCAGGGTTTGATCTTGGCCACCTGGGCAGGCAGGCAGACAGGCAGCATGGCATGAGCAGAAGGCAGACTGAGTCAGGGTTTGATTTTGGCAACCTGGACAGGCGGGAAGACAGGCAGCATGGCATGAGAGGCAGTAGGGAAGGCAGGCTGGGACCTTGGCAGGGCACTCAAATAGGCTGGTGAAGACTGTGCAGTGTGCACAAGAGAGAGCCAGTCAGATAGGTGGGCCGAAATTGTCTAGCTAGAGGCTGACTGGGCTTACAGCTTCTCAGTGCCACCCTGCATCATGAGGTCAGTCAGATAGGCCAGCCAAGGCCATCTAGTCAGAGAGAGAGAGAGGCAGGGCAGGCACCAGGCATTCGAAAGGACAGTACCTCAGCAGCAGCAGCCCAGATTGAGGAGGAGCCCTGTCCCAAGACTGCCTCTGGCATGGAATGGCGTGTGCCACTGCACCATCAATCCATGTCCAGGGGCAGCTCAGGGAAGTGGAAGGTTCACCTTTATAAAAAGCAACTGCTCCACCAACTTGGCCCCCAGTCTCAGGCGGTGCACCGAGCAAATGTCCCCTACCATGGAGAACACCCACTCGCTGGGGACACTCATTGGTGGGCAGGACAAGAGACCCTTGGCCACTTTGGACAGGGACAGCCACACGTTGGTCTTGCCAGCCCAGTAGGCCAAGGGATCACTGTTGGGTTTGATGCACAGCTCCTCCTCCAGTTAGCTATCCACTGCTGCTGAGGCGCTGTCATACTCCCTCATGTAACTCTGCCTGGCCACAACATCCACCACTGCCCTCAGCCACACTACCTGCCTGCTGTGCACGAGCCAATGCTTGCCAGAGTGTCCTTCACATACGAGCTGCTGCTGGCAATAGAAGTGTTGGTGCTGCGCTCAGTCTGCTGCTGGTGCTGCTACTGCTAGGGCTGGGGGCAGGGACAGACCCAGCTGGCTGAAAGGGGTGACTTCTCCCACTTCTATCATCCCCAGGGGTATCCTGCTGCTGCTGCTGCGCACTCTCAAGAGCCTGCTCTACCAACTGGACCCTCTCAACCAGGTCACCCTTCCAGTGCCCGTAGAGCGCTGCGTGGTGTTCCATGCTGCCCTTGACCCTGGGGTCCCGCATGGTTGCCAAAACGTATTCCACCTGCTGCAGGAGCTCATCAGATCATGCCTTCAGCCCTGCCTTCAGCTGCTGCACCAGGGCAACCACCTCATCTGCCAGCTTTCTGTCTTGAGGGCCACAATCCCGCCCCTGGAGAATCTCCTCCAGCCTCCTGAGGAGACTCTCAACCAGAGGGTCACCTGGCTGATGGTAGCCGTGGAGGAGCTGATGGTCTCCGTCATGGCAAGAAACAGTCTGAACACGAAGACCGTGTGAGCCAGGATCTCCCATTCCGCCCCATTGTACCCTGGAGGTGCCCCGCTGACTGTCACCAGTTGTATCTGATGCAAGGCGGCTTTCTGCTTGACAAGCCGCTCAAGCATCGGGAATGTCAGATTCCACCGGGTGGACACATCCTGCACCAGCCGGTGCACTGGGGAGCCTTGCTCGGCCAGCTTCACCTGGAGGAGGTCGCTACCCTTAACGCTCTGGTTAAAGAAACCGGCCAGCTTCCTCCACAGCTTGATCAGAGAGCTAAGGGTGCCTGCCCCAATCCCCTTCTCCCCTAAGTCTAGAGCATCCCTGACCACCAGGTGAAGGGTGTTTGTGGTGCAAGGGATGCTGGTGAAGCCCCCATTGCGGACTGCCCTCAGTATGTTGTCCATGTTGTCCATCACCAAGCACTCCTTGGTGAAGGGCGCGCCTGGCGTGACCCACTTCCTCACCATGGTGGTCAGGGCCTCGATGTTCCGAGCAGTGTGGGGGCTGTCCATGACGTCTGCCTGAAGTAGGGCCCACCTATACCTTGCTTTGGGACCCCTCCTGCCACTGCCAAATGCTGCCTCTGAGTCTTGCCACCAGTGTGCCGTCACTGCCAAGTAGGCGTGCTATGCATTCCTACTCGACCACAGGTCTGTGGTGAAGTGGACGGTGGCACTCCAAGCCCTTACCAGCTGCTCCCTCACCTGCTCCTTTAAAGCCCGGTACAGGGCTGGCACCACCTACCGACTCAGGATGGTGCGCAAGGGCAGCTTAAACTGGGGGGCCAGGAAGCCAGTCAGGTGCCTTAACCCCATGTCCCCGACCACCGAGAAGGGCTGCCCATCCAGCACTATCATTTCCTCCAACATGTACGTGGCTTTCAGCTGAAAACCACGCCGCCCTCCACATCCTGAAGCTGCCAGTGGACTTGGCAACTGCTCCCACCCCAGCTCCTCCATAGTGCACTGCTGATGCTTCTGCTGCTGCTGTTGTTGCTGCTGTTGCTGCTGCTGCTGCTCCCCCTAGCAGCGATACCGCTCCTGCTGCTAGAGACAGCTGTTCGAGCAGGATGCTTGCCCGCTGATGGAGGTGGACGACTGGCTGCTGCAGTCAGGAACCTGCTGGCGTCCACTGCCCCTGCCTGCCCACTTAGCAGCACAGCACTGTGGCATCCCTTGAGGTGCCTCACCATGACAGCTGTGCCAAGGTTGGTGAGCACCTGCCCATGCTTCACGACCTTCTGGCACAAAATGCACTGCACCTCCCTGGGATCATCCGCCTTCACAAACTTAAAATGCACCCATATGGAGGATTTTTTGCCCCCTCCTGCCTTCTGGCCCACACCGGGTGACGCACTGCTGCCAGCACTGCTGGGAGGGGCAGAACATGGTGGCGACACAGGTCTTGGAGAGACAGCCATCGCCTCAGCTCCAGACATCTCCTCTGCAGGACTAGTCTCTGCCTTGCTGTCCCCAATCAGAGTGATGTCCCACGAAGGGGAATACTGGGACCCTGAGGCTGATTGACTGCCCACCATGCTGCTGCCACTCTCCCCATGCCCCCTATAGCTGCTGCTGCTGCTGCTCCTCTACCTGCTGCCATTGCCTGTGGTGATGGGCTCAGGCTGCTGCTGATGCCTGCTGTCACTCCGCTGGTATAGCCCCTGCCACCTCTGCAATGTGCTCCATTGCCCGCCTTACGGGCAGCAGAGTGGCCTCTCCTGCTTCCCTTCTCCATTTCTCTAACTCAAAGAATGCACAGGAAGATTTTATATTTTTTTTAATTTATTCAAATTTGTAATATAATATTATATATATTTACACTAACTCTAACTGCTATTAACTATTCTAAAACCTATGGAACTAAAGGAATTTTATCTAATATCTACAAAGGCCTAGTCCTACAAACACACTATAAGATATTACAACTGAATCACTACACACTATCTCTATCTATCTCTATATCTAAGCTAACTCCTACATCTATCTATCTATCTATCTATCTATCTATCTATCTATCTATCTATCTACAGGGGGAAACACAGACAGCTCACAACAAACAACACAGGGAGCAAAACTGAAATGAAACCTAAATCAATCTAATGCTACTCTAAATAAATCCCAAAACAGAGGAAGGGAATCAGGGATGGAATATATACAGGGAGGAGGGAAGGATTCAATGGAGGATAGGGAGAAAGGACACAGGGAGGGGTAAAAAATAAAAATAACAGCTAAATCTATCTAATCTAATCTAAATAAATGAAACTATGGTGGTAAATGTGTGGAAATGGGTGTAAATGGGTGAAATAGGAGAAGGATGGCAATAGATTGGGAGGAACACAAAATGCTGGGAGAGGGAGACTTCTGAAAACAGCTTCTGTCAGGAACAGTGGCTACCTCAGAAGGAGTTGGAAGGGGGGAGGGCAATGACTTTTGTTACTTGCTGTGCCCGTCTTACCACAAGCCCCATTGGCTGCGTGCAGCCTAGCCCGTGGCCATTCGCAGACTGTGAAGTCAGCGGTCTGAGGAAAAAAGGGATGGTGATTGGACAGGCTGGCTGCTAGCCCAAGCCTCTCCACCCCTGGCACCAGGAAGTCTGCTCCTCAGCTGCCCCCCGCTCCCTGGGCCTGCCAACCCTATTTTTCCCGCCCAAATGCCACCAAACTCATCCGAACATGGCTGAACTGTTCGTGGCTTAGGGCGTTTGGTTCAGGCGTTCAGTTTGGCCGTCCTAACGGGCCGAGTTCGGGCTGAACACCGAACGTCCAAACCGCGTTCGCACATCCCTAATGGACACACACAGTTTTGAAAAATGAAAAGAATGTTTCTATCTAATCACTCCCTTGTATGTGCAATAGGATTATATATTACAGGCATTGGCCTTGTGTGTGATATATTACTTTAGGGGTTGGTGTGTCGGTATAATGTGAAAATGGCTTAAAAAGTGTAGTAAATGCTACGGACAGTTCCCCATGCAATATCACCCAAGGCTTATAGACAATAAGAGGTAGATTTCAGAATGCAAAAATAGCTCTTAAGCACCTGACTTCCTTGGCAAGCCAATAGAATTTAGATATGCTATCCATTTTAAATTCTATTTTTAAATTTTACCCTAATTGTGTTGGTCAAGTGCTCTTCCATTTTTATGTTTTCTTAGATTGTTCTCTCTCTCTCTTTCTTTTTATTTGATGCCCATCACAACAGCTGCCACATTCATACAATGAATCGTAAAATGACTTTTTGTGGCATATTTTTTGTGGCATATTTTAATAGTAATCGCAGCTGTCATAACAGACTAGTGATCCATTGTTTGGGATGATATGATTCATTATATAATGAGTTGCCAGAGTCTTTGCTGCTTATGCTGATTTTAAATGGAGGGCGGGTCTGTGTGCACTGCTGTGCACTTCCGGTGCATAAGGGGACCTTCAGAACAGCGGGGAATTGGGTGTGCAGTGGGTGTACGCCTGCACCTATGTACCGCCCATTTAGGCTCCTGCACAGAGCAATAGGGAAAAACCTGGGTTGCTCCATGCGGGAACATGTGTGGGTGGTGTGTGGGTCATGGGAGCGCGCCTCCCATGACCGGTCTTTTAGACCTCCTTCAGGCCGGTCTTTTAGCGCGCCCCCTCCAGAAGGGGAAGGGACCAGTTAGGATGGTCCGCCCTCGGAGGCTGATGGAACCCCAGCGGTTCCAGGAGGTCCTGAGGGAGCTTACCCTGGATGTGGACGGTCACTCTGTGGATGAGCTGGTCCGGCATTGGAACATCTTGCTGGAGGAGGCCATTGACAGGGTGGCTCCGAGGCGCCTTCTGCCTCGGTCTCGTCACCGCAGGACCCCTTGGTTTACTGAGGGGCTGCGGTGTATGAAGCGTGTGGGCAGGAGGCTAGAGCGACGCTGGCGTCGGACTCGGTCTGTCTCCGATCGTCTTCTCCATAGGGCCCATTTGCGGTCCTATGTGGAGGCTGTGAGGACGGCGAGGAAGGAATTCCTCGCCGTCCTCATAGCGTCTGCGAAGTCGCGTCCAGCGGAGCTGTTTCGGGTGGTGCGGGGGCTGGTTAGTCCGGCCTCCCTCCGCCTGGATGGGGACTTGTCCCGGGCCCGCTGTGAGGAGTTTGTCATCTACTTCGCAGACAAGATTGCTCGGATTCAGGCCGATTTCGACGCTGGGTTGATAGCAGTAGGGGAAGAGCGCGGGGGGGCGGAGGGTCCGTCTGGTCCATCTTTATGGGGTGAGTTTCAGGAAGTGACGCCAGCCGATGTGGTGGATGTCCTGGGGTCTGTGAGGGCCACGTGTTGTCAACTAGATCCATGCCCGTCCTGGTTAATAAAAGCTTCCGGGGAGACGTTGGGGACGGTGCTGGCGAGGGTGGTGAATGCGTCCCTTCGGCAGGGGAGGTTGTCGCCTTGCTTAAAAGAGGCTGTGGTGCGCCCCCTGCTGAAAAAACCATCGTTGGACGTAGACGCGCTCGCCAGCTACCGACCTGTCTCTAACCTTCCCTTTTTAGGGAAGGTTATTGAGCGGGCAGTGGCGCTCCAGCTCCAGGGTCATCTAGATAATATCGGGCTCCTTGACCCTTTTCAATCTGGGTTCCGCCCCGGCTATGGCACCGAGACGGCGTTGGTGGCCTTGGTGGACGACCTCCGCCGGGAGATGGATGCGGGATGTTCGACATTTCTCATCCTGCTCGATCTCTCGGCCGCTTTTGACACCGTGGACCATGGGCTGCTGTTGAGACGACTGCGTGACCGGGGGGGTCTGGACGGGACTGTTCTTGAATGGTTCCGTTCATTCCTCTCGGGGAGGAGCCAGCGGGTGGTGTTGGGGGAGGAAACATCGAGCCCCCGCGCCTTACCGTGTGGCGTTCCGCAGGGATCGATCTTGTCTCCATTATTATTTAACATCTATATGCAGCCCTTGGGGGAGGTCGTGAGAGGGTTCGGGGTGCGATGTCACCAGTATGCTGATGATACTCAGCTGTACCTCTCGTTTTCTACCGACCCAGACCCTGCTGTCTCGGTGCTATCCCAATGTTTGGAGGCCGTGGCGGATTGGATGCGGCGGAGCAGACTGAAGCTCAACCCAGATAAGACGGAGGTGATGGTGGTGGGGAGGGCGAAGGGGGTGGTGGCCCCCCTGATTGGGGGGGTTTGCCCCCCTGTAGCTCAGCAGGTCCGGAGTCTGGGGGTCATATTGGACGCAGACCTGCGGCTGGAGCGGCAGGTGGAGGCAGTCGCTAAGGCTGCCTTCCGCCAGCTTTATCTGGTACGTAGGCTGCGTCCGTATGTCTCTGGCCCGGACCTGGCCTCCCTCATCCATGCCTTCGTCACCTCGCGGCTCGACTACTGTAACGCGCTCTACGTGGGGCTTCCCTTGTTCTTGGCCCGGAGGCTGCAGCTGGTGCAGAATGCGGCGGCCCGTCTTCTTACGGGGACGGGTCGCCGGGAGCACATTACACCGGTGCTCCGAGCGCTGCACTGGCTGCCGATAGTGTGCCGGGCCAAGTTCAAGGTCCTAGTAATGATCTATAAAGCCCTATACGGCCTTGGCCCCTCTTACCTTAGGGACCGCCTCGCCCTTCGCGCCCCGGAACGGCTCCTGCGGTCTGCCGGGGGTGCCCTCCTGGAGGTCCCCCGTGTTAAGCGGGGGGCCACGATGGAGCGAGCATTCTCGGTGGTAGGGCCGCGGCTGTGGAACTCCCTTCCGGAGGAAGCTCGCCTGGCCCCAAGCCTTTTGACATTTCGGCGGAACTGTAAGACCTGGCTGTTTGCCCAGGCCTTTGGGAGGGAGGGTGGGGAGGGGTGATTTTAATCCCCCGCCTATTTATTTATTTAGTATCTAGCCCTGTTTTATGTGATATATTTAGATGATGTTTTATATTGTATTTTAAGGAAAAAATAATAATATTTTATGGTGCTGTTAGCCGCCCCGAGCTGCATTGCAGGAGGGGGCGGGATATAAATTTGAAAAATAATAATATATAATACCGCCTTCAGATGGGTGCCCGAGTCCATAGAGGATGGGTGGACCTGGGTGGCTATGCTGCCTATCATTACAACTGGTACAGACAGTTAGCTATAAAGTTTTTAGTTGAAATAAGACATTATTTCATTTTTCCATATACACACCATTAGTTTTCTTTCTTCTACATATTGGTGGCTAACGCCTGATGTGGTATTTAAGCATAAGCCTAGCTGTAAGCATAGGAGTAAATGAAGCCTTCAGACAAAAGAAAAAATAAAATATTCATAAGGATTGTTGAAAATTTGTGAGGAAACACTACTTTCATCTGATATGCCGGCTAGGCAACATCTCTGTAGTAGTTAGTGGACTGACTTGTTTTGATAAACCTCTTGCTCTTCCACATCGAGTAGATCTAGAATAATGAAATTCCTAGAGTAGCAGGTGTCAAGACTAACCATTCAGCAGATTTCAGCTAGTCCTTGGACTCTGAAAGTTCAAGTCAGCATTCTTAATGTATCGTGTTTGCAAACATACTTAGAAAAATGTGTGTGCAACAGATAATTATCCTATGATTGGCTGTTTCTGCATTACTGCGTTTGTGGGGACTGAAAAGAATTTAAGATTTTTAATTTTTTTTTAATGAGCCACAATTGCAGACAAAATTAGACTGGAATACCCTAACATCCTTCTCTTGTTAGTGTGTCCTTTGGTGAATTTGTCCAAGTGAGTTCTTTGAAAACATTTTCTTCTAGGGATTTTGTTGAGATCAAGGAAGTGATGGAATGAACTTTCTAGGAAGAATAACTTCAGTCACTTGTTCAGTATTTGCAGACTCAAAGCTAGCTCAGTGCTGAAATATTAGGATGTACCTGTAATGAACAAGGTGTGAGCGGTCTGGCCTACTAACTGGAGAAGGAACAGAACCATCTGTCAGGGCGCACGCCGCCGCAGCTCGGGTCTCGTTGCCTAGCAGCGACCCGACATGCGGAAGTTCTGGGAAGGTCGGAGGAGCTGCTGTGGGAGGGGTGGAGCTCCCCTGTGCTTCGGGGATGCTCCAGACCCCGCCCACAGCATGTGGAGGGCGGTGCAGGACTCAGTAGCAGCTTGGGGCCCCACCCTGAGCGCACCTGTTCTCAATCAGGATTTTTCTATAAGACTGACTGGCGGGGGTTGAAGCCTCCGCCAGTAATCATTCGTGAGAGACTGGCCCCCATTGCTTCCTTGAGAACCTTCCTTGCCTAGCCTTGACTGAGAGCTTGGTGTTGAGTGCCTGATCCTGTGTTTCCCTTCCCCCCCTGCGAGAGTGATAGTTGGTGAGTGTGTGTTACTGTGTTTGTTTGTATCCCTCCTTAGCGAAAGAGAACGGTGGTGTTGTGGGCAGTAGGTTACCTGTTCCCCCCTCTCCGTACCCGCTCTTCCCTCCCTGCATATCTCCCTCAAGTCCCCCCTTTTGATAGCAAGTCCTGTCCTCCACCTCTCCCTCCCCCCTTACATTCCTTGTCATCTCCCCCCCCTTCCCTTTCCCTTGGGCCCCTTCCTTCTCCTGTCCCTCCCCTTCACTTCTGTTTGCACGGTGCCCAGGATCACGTGTATACCCCCGAGCGCCTGCTGCTTCCCCTCTACCTCTGTATTTCCGTGGCTCTCAGGGGCATTTGGCTACCTCTCCTTGTGTCCTGATGATGAAAAGGGTTGCCCTCTGAGAAAGGGGGAAAGCCCACACTCTACCCTGAGGGACCTTATAGTCTTCGAGAGAAATTCCCTTTATAGAGGTAGCCGCTCCATATACGTGGGCCCCTTGATCCCTTCCCTGGTGTTCCTGCCTGATTGGATCCCAATCCCTGTCATTCCCCCCTTCTTTCCCCCCTCCCCTGTGACACCATCGTAGTGAGCCAAGCAACCAAAATGGGAAGACAACCAAAAAACATTGTTGAAATTCAGACCAGAAGGTGAGAGCCAGTAGATTAGCTGAGGGAATGAGCCAGAAGGATTAATCAGATGGAAGCAGCATTCAGGGCCAGCCTTACCACAGGTTGGGCTGGGGAGGCGCCCCTGGCCCCACTCACAAGGGGGCCATGCACTACTTGACTGGCTCCACCCTCTCTCACCAGCCTACCTGCCCTCTCAGGAGCTTAAAGCAGACTAGGTAGAGGGTGTAAGAGGATAAACTGCCACCAGCTCCGCCACCCACCTACCTGCCTGAGTGCCTCACTGCCACATAGCTTGAGCCTGGCCCTGACTGTTCTTACCACTGTCCTGCCTCTCATTTGCATCCCAGCCCCGGGTGGATCTCTGTGCAGTTTTCCCTGAGTGAGTGCATGTCATGGTACTCACCTTCTGCTTGGGCGTTTACTTCTGCCACCCAGGCTCTGTTTTCTCCTTCTCTATTGGGAGTCAGTTACTCTGCCCCTAGTGGGAAAATTTAGGTAGAGCAATTTACAATGCACATGATATGGACGGAACACCTAGCCACCCGTATCGCAGAACAACCCTACCCTTATTTTTTATTTTTTTTGTTTGTTATCCTAACCCTGTTTAAAATTGTTTGTGTTTTATATTTATATTATTGTATTTTGTACTTTTTTAAAATTGTTAGCCGCCCCGAGCTGCTTTTACAGGAGGGGCAGGGTATAAATTGATAAAAAATAAAAAAATGAATAAACTTTGTGTGTCCCTCTTGCTTCTCCTTTCTGAGTGACAGTGTCCATCACATCCTTCCCCTCTCCAGGCTGGCCCCCTTATCAGTGAGGTGAGCGATCAGCACACCCAGCCTAGCCCAAAGCCACAAGGCAGCCCAAAACATTTCACATGCACAAGCACATGTGCAGTAGTCTAATCTCAAGGTGATAAATGCATGGATGATGGTGGTCAGAACAGGGCTGGAAATATATGACTGAAGATGATGGCCCAGATGTAATTTACAAAAAGTACTCCTCACCACAGTTGCCACCTGGGAATCCAGATGGAGCTGTTCATTGAAGCACTCCCAGGCTCTGGACTGGGGGACCAAGGAGGGACATACCACATCAATGATGGGAGCCTCCACTCCTTTGCCCTTCCACACCAGCATCACTTCCATCTTATCATGATTCAACCTCAGATGGCGTAACCTCATCCAATCACTGACTGCAGCCAGGTAGTGGGTAAACACTGAGATGGCCGGAACGGGGTCAGATGAAAATGAGAGGAAAAGCTGGGTGTCATCAGCATACTGACGGCACCCAATCTCAAACCCTATCACAGTCTTGCCCAGAGGCTGCATATACATATTGAACAGGAGAGGGGACAGAATAGAACCCTGTGGCACTCCACGCATGAGGTCCCGGAGGGATGATGTAGACTTCCCCAGCACCACACGTTGAGTTCTTCCAGCTAGGAAAGAGCAGTCAAGAACAGTCCCACCCACCCCTGCATGGTACCACAGGTGGGTCACCAACATCTCATGGCCAACCATGTCAAAAGCTGCTGACAGATCTAATAAGATCAGAAGAGTGGACTGGCCTCTATCCAATTCCTGGCATAGATCATCGACCAAAGCCAGAAGTACTGTCTCAGTGTCATGACCTGGATGGAAGTCTGACTGAGAAGGGTCAAGGAAACTGATGTGGTCCAGATGCCCCTGGAGCTGCGTGGCCACCACCTGTTCAATAACCTTCCCTAAAAAGGGAAGGTTAGAGACCGGCCTATAGCTGGAGTCAATGTCAAGAGATGGTTTCTTGAGCAAGGGCTGCACCACAACCTCCTTCAGGCACCCTGGGGCCCTGCCCTCCACACAGGTCTAGTTGCTGTCCGGTCTATGACCTCGCATAGCAAGGTGTTCCAAAGAGTGACGAGGGCATTGAGCCTGTGGAAGATAGACTGGGTGGGTTGGGTTAGGGTGGGGTAGGGGGTAATTTGTTTTATTGTGGGTTTTTAAATTGTATTATTGTTGTTTTTTAATCTGTTTTAATATGTTGTTAGCCGCCCCGAGATGATTTTAGCAGGAGGGGGCAGCATACAAATTTTATAATTTTTAAAATGTTTTTTAAAAAACCCCAGATACAATTAAAATTCCACAATAAAAACAATCCACCCCCTCCCTAACCCAACCCATCTCCCTCGGGGAAGGCATGGCAGAACAGCCAGGTCTACATTGTCTATGGAAAGAGGGGAGGTTGGCGGCCAAACAGACCTCCGGCGGGAGGGAGTTGCACAGCTGTGGCTCAGCCACAGAGAACGCCCTCCTTAAGGTTAACACCCGAGAAACCTGGGGGACCTCAAGCAGGGCGCCCCCGGTCGACTGCAGGGGCCAATCCAGGACCTGGAGGATGAGGTGGTCTTGCAGGTAGGTGGTGCCCAGGCTGTTTAGGGCTTTAAAGGTCAGCACCAACACCTTGAAGTGGGCCTGGAAGACTATCTGCAGCCAGTGCAGAGAACAAAGCACCGGTGTAATGTGCTCACGTCGACCCATCCCCATTAGGAGACGAACTGCTGCATTCTGCACCAGCTGAAGTCTCTGAACCAGCATCAAGGGTAGCCCCATGTAAAGTGCATTACAGTAGTCCAGTCTCGAGGTAATAAAAGCATGGACGATCGTGGCCAGATCAGAGTCCGACACAAATGGCCAAAGCCGACGTACCAGATGTAACTGGTGAAATGCCCCCTTCGCCACAGCCACCACCTGGACATCCAGGCAGAGCTGTGGGTCCAGGAGCACCCCCAGACTCCAAACCTGAGATATCAGGGCAGGATGGACCCCATCAATGATGGGGGCCATCACTCCCCCAGCCTTCCCCACAACCATCACCTCCATCTTGTCAGGATTTAACTTCAGGCGGCTCGCCCTCATCCAGTCCCCCACTATGTACCAAAATAAACCATGCTGCACAAAGAAGCAATGAACAATGTAAATAGATTGTCTGCTCAGAAGCCAAGGTCAGCATTATGCACAGATGACTAATCGCTAGGGTTGACCAGGGTGTACACTTTTGACCCTTCACTTTGAGAGACCCTACACTCAGGGGCCCTAGGAATGCTCTTAACACTTCCAGGACACACTGCTACTGATCCTAAGGTTTACTTTGGTGCCACTCCTGAGGTTGCTCAGGAGTAGGGTTATCATACCTCCCTTTTAAAAGAGGACACTTATGAAAAATATATGTTGCAGGACTGCATTGGTTCCAGTGCGGCCCTGCAACATGTATTTTTCATAAATGTTCTCTTTTAAAGGGGAGGTATGGTAACCCTACTCAGGAGCAGTGGTGATAGGGACTTTCCCAGGGCCCCTAAGAAATTGCAGTCTTCCTGGAAGCCCACAGCTGCCGATCCTGAGGACCCCACAGAACTTGCTTTCTGAAAAGTCTGTCACAGCACTCACCCCCTGCACTGTGACCTGGGCCCCACCAATTGTAAGGCCAGAATTTTCAGAAACAGTGAGGACTGTGAAAGAGAGATACTGAGACAAATTATTTCATTTATTCTTGTGCCTTTTTAGGGAACTGGAATTTTATGTAACTGAAATCAAAATAGTCCCATCACATGCAGTCTCAATAACATAGCTAACTTTTCCATTTAAACAAAATTTTAAAAATATGTTTGCTATTCTCTGTATCACTTATTTTCACTTTATTTGTACTGTAGTAGAGCCTGGGGCAGGGGTGGGGTACCTTAGGCCTGAGGGTCAAATACAGCCCATGGATAGTTTTTATTTGGTCCCTTCCCAGATCCTGGATCTGGTCCCTTGATCCATTTCCTACCTCCAATGACTGAAAAACTGAGCTCAGGAATAGATATGAGGGCATACACACAAAGATTGGGGACTTCACTGGTCTAGCTATTCATAGGATGAGGATGACATTAAGATTGGTGCAGATTATCCCATAATTGCCTCTGTTGCAGCGTTTCTTCAACTTCTAAAGCACCTGGTACTAGCTATGGTTGGAGACACTATAATAGGCTAAGAAGGACTATGGTACAGCCCAGAATAGCAAGTCTTGCGCAAGTTTACAGTAGAAAGATAGTTATCGAAAAAAGGATAATTGGAGCTGGTCAAAATGTTTCAAATTAAAAATATATTTGCTTCTACTGAATAAACAGTTGCAACCTTACAGTCCTTGCCCTGGTGTCCTTGCCTTCTTCTGGATGTTATACATAACAATTAATTTTAGTGATAAAAGAGCTAAAAATGTCTTTCTGAAATGTTCTGATGTCTGCACAATGCCACAGAGACTTGTACATTTAAATCACAGCAATAATGAATAGTCAGTTAACCCATTTTTGATCAGTGTAAAAATAGTTGTGAATGATAGATAACATGAGAAAAATGAGTTGTTTCTGTCAAAGAAAACAAAAAGAATATTATAAGCTTGGAAAATTCTGAACTATATTGTTAACAATGGTCTTTAGAAACACTTTTGGACCATTAATGTCTTCATATTAAAAAATAAATAGTTTGTTATGAACATCATTTCCAGTGACAATCTTTCTGCCTCAAGTGGATTTAACTGGCAAAAATTTATAAAGAAAGTGTTCTTGGACCAATTAAACAATGACTTCACTCCAAAGCCTGACACTACTTCCCCCTCTCCCCTAACAAATGCCAATTACATGAACAAGCCGTTGCATGTTGGTGGAGAACATTAAGCACTGATGGTTAATGTCATCTTGATTTTTGAGACAATGACCAGAGTTGCAGGGTTACATAAACTTTATGTAGCTGCTTCTGTGAGGTGATTATTCTGATGGCTGCCAGTTGGATGTCACATTAATATAACAGATCAGAATCAGTGCTGTACCATTAGTAACTAAAATCACCTTAATCGGCACTGCAGGTCTGCCTCAGCTGTTGGCAAGAAGCTGGGAATGTTTCCACGGCATGGAACATTCCTGCTGGTTTAGCGTGTTGGAAAGGAAGCATTATTATAGAGCAGTTTATTTTTCAGGAGGTTTGGAGGAGGGGATTTTGTCCTCTTTGTTGCACTTGGTTACTGCTTCACTGACATTTTTCACAATAAAACTCTCAGCACTACTAAATTTCCAACAGATTAAAATAACACATTATTCATGTCCTGGATAGTTGGTCAGATGTAGTTCTTCAGTAACATCTAAAATGAGTTTAAACCAGCAGCTAACACTTCCAAATGTGCCAGTCAACAGTAAGCATAATTACTATACACAAACACCAAATTTAAGTAGCTGACGAAGCTCTTCATTTAATGAAGCAAATAGTTTTTCAACAAGGAACACAAAAGGATTCCATACTTCTGCAGAATGCAAATGTGCTTGGAATGAAAGGCAGTTATGACCCTCTAAATGATCTACACTTGAGCTGCATTTCGTTAACAAGCCTATAATACAATAGAATTGTTTTGTACTGTACAACACAGTACAATAGTACAGTATTTCCCCCCAAGTTTCAAATTTCTCTTGAAAACATACCTCTTCTGTCAAGCTTTCCTGAATTCCTCATCCTTACAGACAACTCACTGGTATCTCTTTTACTGCCTTACGTTCAGGGTCCTGTTCTTCCTGCAACTTTTCAACTTTGTGAATATATCTTTGCCTCTATGTACATTCCTCTCTCTTGTGTCTCCCCTAGGTTAAATGTTATCTGTGACTTCTCAACTTCATTAATGTATCCTTGGGTAAACACAGATGTGATGGTGGCCCGCTTAGGCTCACTGTGGCCTGTGGGGAACTGGTATATGTCTTTGGATCTCCAGATGTTGGCCAAGGATAACCCCCGGCCATGTCGGTGGCTAACGTAGGCTCTGACTTCAGGAAACCCCCAGTCGCACCCCAGGCTAAGGCCCACCTGACCGGGCCATAGAAGGCTAGTACATCTGCTGTGGCCCACCATGACCCGGCCCGGATTGGGGTCCACCATGGCTAGCTGCCATGACTGCGTCATTGGCTACCATGGTGGCCCATTATGGCTGGGCGTAGGGCACTGGGTGCAGCATGGGTGTGGGACTGACCGCTCACATATCTGTCCCTACTCCTCCCTCTCCACGGACTATGCAGGTAGTGGGACGGTGATCCATCTGCGGACACATTTGGTTGGTACCCTGATATGGCTCGAACCATGTCTGCCACAGCTTTCTGACTGTCACTTCTGTGCCGGATGCACGGCTATTTTTACCCCTTCCCTCTTACTGTGTTCCCCCTTCCCTTGTCTACCTTACTTATACTGTCTACTGAACCAGAGTATAACTTTGTTTTCCCTACAAACAAAAGTGTAATGGTTTTATAGTCTGATATCTTGAGATGTTTCAAGCCCAGAAATGGGAACTTATGGGTATTTTCAGACATGACGGGGCCTGTATTGGCCCTGTCACGGAATCACCCATTGATCCCCTGCCGGGATCAAACCGGCACGTCCAACAGATGTGCTGGCTGATCCCGGTGGGGAATTGGGGAGGGGGCGGTGCAGGCCGGTGCGGCACAACGTGCGTCCTCACAGCCCTGCCCCCCCACGCTCCCTAGGCCGCCCACCCTCTTGGGAGATGGGCGGGCGCTGTGGCCAATGCAACCGCAGCGCCCGCCCGCATTGACCACAGCCCGGAATCCCACCGCTGATTCCGGGCTGTGGTAGGGGGAAAGACGTTACGGTCCCCTTGATCACAGGGGGGAATCACATTCAACACGCAAATGGAGATGGTCCGACTAGGACCTCCATTTGCATTTTGAATGTGATTCCCCCCTCCCCCGTGATTCACAGGGGTGAACATCTGGGGGGGGAGCTTCCATTACCCCCAACAGACGTTACGGGATCACGATCACCATGTGGGGATTCACTGTGGTTGAGCGTGATCTCATAACGTCTGAAAATACCCTATGCCACTGGGAAAGGGAAAGCTGATAGCTCTAAGAGAGGTTGATATACTGGACTTTACATATGTGATGAGTTTATATGTAGTCAAGCTATTTTTATAAATGAGAACAGTGCTTTAGTAACTTTACTAGTTTTGATTTTTCTCCCCAGTTAAGTGCTATACAGCTGTATCATATCTGGCTTTTCAGGCAAAATGTCATAAGAAATTATCTAAATACAAAAAATTCTCTAAAAAGAAATTGTGGCATATGTAAAACACATGATGATTTATGGTGGTGGTGATCATGGTAGTATAAAGACTTTATTAACCGAGCTATGCACTTTTCTGAGAAGATACAACTTTATCAGTTGTGATAATAAAGCCAGCTCATTACCATGTTGATATAAAACATGTATAACCTTAGTGAATACTCCCTGTACCCTGTGTATACTTTACTTTTATGACTCAATTTATTTACCATCTAATATTATTTACCAAAGCCACAATTTACAAAGAACTCATTCTGGAGAAGCATACAGGGCTTCAATAGGGCAACTCTGGAGTAAGTGGTTTGTGGGTTGCAGGCTGCAATGTAATGGCTTTGTGTTTGGAGCTGCATTAGGGGATCTTGAATTTAGAATTAATTCCTCTCCTGGGACAAAACAACTCATCTCTCTAAACATTGGGTAATTTCAGATGTGATGGGCCATTTGGCAGCGATGTCTCTCAGATCCCAGTTCGTGATGAAACCGGCCGTCCTTTAGACTTGCCGGCTCCATCACATTGGGGAATCTCCACGTTGGGGAATCTCCACGGAGTCGGGGCTGTGCGGTGCGACGTGCAACCGCACAGCCCCGCCCCCCACCCCACACTCCCACGGCTGGCCGCCCTCAGGGAGACGGATGGGTGCAGTGGCCAATGCGGCCGCTGCACCCAATCCCAAACCGTGGTCGGGGCCACAATCCGTGATGAGCCAAGGTAACAGATGTTACTTTTGGCCTATCCTGGATCGTGGCCAATCTACCCATGGTTCTGGACCTCAGGCTGGCCTGAAGTCCAGACCCGTGGTTAGCTTTGATCCCTGCCAGAAATTCACCGTGATGAACATCTGGCGGGGATCAAACAGACGTTACAGCGATTGCTGCCAACACATGGAATCCACTGGGATTCACTGTGGTGAGCAGCGATTTCGTAATGTCTGAAATTACCCATTATGATATATTCCAATTCCCATAAATTATTGGTGTGTGGGATTTGAGAATAGTCAAAATATAATGGAATTGGCTGTAGAATTTATCAATGTTCTGGCTATATTTTAGATTCAAGGAACATGGTACTGTAGTCTGGAGTATTTCTGAACATGATTGTGTGCTTAATATTTATCCAGAGTTCATAGGGAGGCAGTAGATTTCTTTCTCTTTGTTTTCCTAATTTTTGTCCAAACAAACAAAGAAAAGATCACATCCTTCCTGTTAATAGTTAAATGTACAGAGGTCTAAAGACAGACACACACGCTGCCCATATTGCCTAGGAGTGTGCAGAAAGCACCCCATTTGTTTTCGTTTGAAAAAAACCATCAATTTAAGGGTTTTCATTTTATAAAATATAAAACTATTAAAAATAATAACAAAAAATCACTACACATGTGCAAAATTACTGCTGTACCATTATGTTCATGTGCACCCTCTTCCAAAATGGTGGTGGCAGTATCATCACCATTTTAGAAAAGGGCAGCTGCTCTATGCATGCGCAAAACAGCCATAAATGTCCTGGCTGTCCTTTTCCAAAATGGTGGTGATGATGCCCCCACCATTTTGAAAAAGGGCACACATGCACAGAATGATTTGGTGGCCATTTTGCTCATGCACAGTGATTTATTTTATACATGTTACAGGGCACCTACAGGGCAACACTGCAGCCCCGTAACATGGACTCTTTTCACATGAGATGCCTCCACCCAATTTCGCTGGGGAGAGATGGGTGGAGACGTCTGCGTGAACATCGCAGGCAGTGGGTGGGGTGGATTTTGCTGGGTGGAGATGGGTGGAGGTGTCTGTGTGAACACCGCAGGTGGTGGGTGTAGGTGCGTGTGTGTGTGCTCCCACGCAACACCCATCTCCACCCACCAGCAACCCATGGAGCAACCGGCATTGGAGTCCGTTGCTCCGTGGGTGAATGGAGATGGGTGTTGCACGGGACCACACATGCACCTACACCCACCGCCTGTGGTGTTTACACAGACACTTCTACCCAGTGAAACTGAATGGAGGCATCTCGGGTGAAAAGGGCCCATGTTGCAGGGCTGCAGTGTTGCCCTGTGGGTGCCCTGTAACATGTATAATAAAATGTAACACCCATTTTATCAGTGTTAGAGTGTCTGTGTGAAAAAGGCCACTGTCTGAGATCTTCAGTCTCTATCAGCAGTATTATTTATTGTTTGGCCGTAGGCCGTAACAAATAAAATATAAACACAAATACAAAGCAATACAAAATATCAAAATAAAATATCATACTGCACAGTATTCAAAAGATTCATCACTACAAGGGAAATCCCTATTGTATAGTGATCCAAATGAGAAAGCTTCCATACAGTAGTTAAAAATGATTATGCAAATAATTAATTTACAATGTAAGCAAATAAGAGCAGCATAAGACAAAACTAACCAGCGAAGTCAACTAAAGTGGGCCCAAATATTAGGCCTATCTTACCCAAGATTATTCTTATAGCTCCAGTTCATCTCAATACCTATGCTAGAAGCTTTTAATCCTAAGGGATCAGCCAGCAAGAAGATGAGACAGGCCTTCCCTCTCTCAGTCTCTATCCCAGCACAACCAATGAGAAATAAGTGAGTCCTTGGGAGCCTCATTCTCCCTTCCCCAAGCCAGCAGCCTGTCTCTGTGACCCAGTGCCCCACCCCGCCCAAGCCAGCACTGTTGCTCCATTCCCACCTAGGGGTCCTCTCTTCTCCAAGGCAGTAACTTACTTCTGAAGCAGAAACACACCCACCCACCCCACCCAAGCTAGACCATGGCCGGTGGTGGGTGGGGGGATGGATGTCCGCTCAGTGTTCGTCTGTGTGAACACTGAGCGGGATGGGTGGGGGGTTCATGCGCGCGCTCCTGCGTAACCCACCTCCGCCCATCACCCATGCACCTCCACCCACAGAGCCCTTCGGAAAACTGGAGGAGGCTCCATGGGTGGAGATGGGTAAGTGTGTGTGTAAAGGGGAACCCCCCCACCTCCACCCACTGCGCCAAAACACCCCCACCCACCCCTGTCTGTGTAAAAAGGGCCCATGCCTCATTCCCTTCCCTGAAACAGTCCCATGTCCCAAACCCCTTCCCCAAGCCATCAACGTCCCCTGAACTTAGTCCCATGCCCTATTCCTATTTCCCCAAACCAGCAACCCCTTCCCGAAGCCAGTGACAACTGCTGTGCCAGCCCAATGCCCCATTACCCCATCCACAAGTTAACACCTCCACAATCCAGCCCCATGTTCCATTCTCCCCTCTCCCAAGCCAACAACACCCCCGAGCCAGCTGCATGCCTCACTCTCCTTCAACCCAGCAATCCCCTTGAGCAACTCCCATGCTCTTTCAGCCTCCCCAGACCACCAGCCCCCTCTGAAACAGATCCACACCCGGCAATTCCTCCATCCCCTAAGCTAACATTCTCCCCACCAGTCCAGCTGCTTTCTCCACCATCTCTCAAACAAATGCCCCCCTTCAAAATTGGTAGCAAACTTAGCAGTCTTACTACATTTTCCTTTCCTTATAGGCTTGTAAAACTGGAAAAGCTTCACTACACTTCTACGCCAAAATAACCCATATGCAGGGACCCGTGTTCACTGTGTTATGACGGCAATGTGGTAAACATGAATAAAGGCTCAAAGCTTTACCTCTCTTTTTCAACCAACCCAGGTCCTGTCGTCTCAGTTCTGTCCCAATCCTTAGAGGCCATGGCGGATTGGTTACGGCAGAGCAGATTGAAGCTCAGTCCTGATAAGACGGAGGTGATGGCAGTGGGTAGGGTGGGGAGGTGGCAGCTCCCCTTGTAGAGGGGGTCCGCCCCCCTCCTCCCCCGTAGCCCAGCAGGTTCGGAGTCTGGGAGTGTTATTGGATTCAGACCTCCGCCTAGATCAGCAGGTGGAGATGGTGGCTAAGGCTGCCTTCCGCCAGCTGTATCTGGTGCAGAGGCTGTGTCCATATATTTCCAGACCCGACCTGGCCACCCTCATCCATGCCTTCATCACCTCGAGGCTGGACTACTGCAACGCCCTCTATGTGGGGCTTCCCTTGAGGCTGGTTCGGAGGCGGCAACTGGTGCAGAACACGGTGGCTAGTCTCCTGATGGGGACAAGCTGACGGGAGCATATAACACCTGTTCTCCGCGCGCTGCACTGGCTGCCTATAGCGTACTGAGTTAGATTCAAGGTGTTGGTCTTGGCCTATAAAGCCCTACACGGTCTTGGCCCTTCATACCTCAGGGACTGCCTCACCTTCCGTGTCCCAGAGCTGTCCCTTCGGTCCTCTGGGGGTGCCTTCTTGGAGGTCCCCCGTGTAAAGCAGGTCCCACAATGGAGAGGGCGTTCTCGGTGGCCGGGCCACGATTATGGAACTCCCCCCTGGAGGAAGCCCATCTGGCCCCAAGTCTGCTGGGCTTCCGCTGGGCCTGAAAAACTTGGCTGTTCTCCCAGGCCTTTGGAGGAGGGGAGAGGGGTGGGATAAAAGTTTGGGGTGGGTGGGTGTTTTTAGGGTTTTGTACATGTTTTAATATTTTGTTTTATGGTCATTTTAATTTATTGTTATTTTTGTGTGTTGTAAGCCACCCCGAGATGCCATGGGCATGAGGGGGAGGCTAATAAATGTAAATAAATAAATAATTAATTAAAATACAAATAAACACAAATATTAAAATACAAATGCCTGGCCCTGTGCACAGACCTACTACATTCTCCGTTCATTCAGTTCCAGACAGGTGGTCTGCGAGCATGAGCATCATGAAGTGTGAAGGACACATGTGATCCAAAGACTTAGAAATATTGGATTTCCTGCGATACTTACTGTTGCATGCAGAAAATTAAATGGGTTACATTTTCATTATGCTTCTCTTTCCGTTTTTGTACTCCCCAGTTTTGTGGTTTTTGTCAGCCCTCCAATCAAATGATGCATTTATTACAAATATGTTCAATGCAAGATGCTTTCAGTCTCTCCTACTGCCTTAATATTAGAAATGTAGGCAGCAATAACCTTTACATTATCTTGTAACAACTGTTGCTTAACAAATAATAAAATGTACCTGCATTAGGATATTCCATTGATCTTACATCTGGAGTAGCATGAACATGGAGATATAAATGGAAAGTATCAGTATTGCTATACTACTACTACTAGCTAGCTACTACTACATCTACATTTATTTTTGATGATGATGATGATGATGATGATGATGATGATGATGATGATTTATTAAAAATTAAAAACATTCTGTCAGTATAGCACATGATATAATATTAATGACTACAGAAGAGGATATGTTTGTTTTGTTTGTTTTTTATTGTAGTTTTCAATCTGATATATAAAGAAATGAGTTTGATAGTAGTAATTCAGTAACTGTTTTAACAGCAAGCCCACCATCACACTGTACATCAGTGATGGGGAACCTCAGACCCATGGGTCAAACACAGACCAACAGTCCTTTCCAGTTCCTGGATCTGGTCCATTAATTAGATCCTTACCAGGGCTAAAACTCGTTATTCAAGTCTCTCCAGTTCTCAGTGAGAATGGGGGATTTCCCATCTCATTCCCTAAACGAGACAAGATGCGAGGGAAAAAACCCATTCTCGCCGAGAACCGGTGAGATTCGAAAGGCTGGGCTGAGGTTGGGGGCCACAGGTGAGTAGGGACAAAGGCTTACCCCCTGCCCACCCCTGGCACCTGCCCGGACCCGCTACCTACCTGGGAAGGGAAATTCGGGCCTGAGAGGGGGGTTGGGGGCCTAGCTGGGGGTCAGGGTGGGGTACCTGCCCTCAGAGGGGGTCCTGTGAAGGGTGGCCTCTTTGTGGAGTAGGTTTTGAAATAAAAAAAACCAAACTGAGCATGCTAAGAAGGGCCTAATTGACCCTTCTGGGCATGCTCAGCCCTTTACATAGATGGCACTTGCAGCATCAGCATGCTGCGGGCTCCATTTTTGAAAAGGGCAGCCCGTGCTGAGAATGGCCCAGGATCCCCTGCTTCTTGAATCTGGGAAGATTTTTTTTTCATTTCAGCCCTAATCCTTACCCTTAACTTGTGTACATTGCACCTTCCCCTCTTAATGCATACCCTCACCTCTGCTCAATTACCCCTCCCAGAGAGCACAGTTTCAGTCTCTCCCCTCTCAGCCCCTCCTTCTTCCAGCAAGTCCTCTTGGCCCTTATCTGACCTGTTGGCTTTTACCAAAACAAAAATGGTTCATGGATTGAAAAAGATTCTCCACCCCTGCTCTACATATTACAATAATGGGAGAATAAGAATACCATAACTAATTGAAAACAAAGTAACTGGGTTTAAAGGAATGTAGCTACCTACTTGAATGCCAAGACCAAAATCCTGGGTTTTGCAAAGAGAGATCTTTGGAAAAAGAAAGTTTTTTAAAAAAACATTATTTGTTTTAAGATGGCTCCTTCAGTAGCCTTACAGAGATCTGTGTAATTCCTAAGAGAGTAAGAAAAGGCATCTCAAAGATCTTTTAAAAAAAATATTTCTGGGTCTGCAGCTATTGAACATTTAGTGACAGAGAATTTATTATTTAGAGAGGGGAAGTTCCTGGACTACAGATCACAGATAAATCTTTGCAGCAGAATACCCCTATTATAGTGCTGGGCGTTGATTTAGTGATGATTTAGTGCAAGCTACTGAATCACCAACAGTATTTACCTCAGAACTGTGGATTTTCCTTGGGGGCTTCCCATCCACATACTGACCAAGTCTGAAAACTGCTTGGCTGATGAGATCACATTATTTAAAAGAACATTACTGCAGGCGTAGAACCTAGTGAAGTTAGTGGAAAGATTCCTGTTGCTTTCAATGGCTTTTGGATCTGGCACACAAAGTGCTGACAATTAGGCCAGACAAAGACAGAAGAGAGCCTGAAGATAAATATTTGAGTTTTCAGTTTATTCACAGACACTCAAATAGCATGCTTTGTATCTCTATATTCTCTTGAGACAAAAGAATGGGTTTGAAACTAGGCTATTTCTGAACATTTAAAAGTAAGGCAGGCACTTTCTAATGGTAACATTAACTTGTGTCCTGAAATAAATCTTTAGACTATCAGATCTGATCTTTGCTGTTTGTCATTTCACTCATAGCTCGTGATTTTATTTATATGTGACTTGTCAAGTGGTTAATGATCTCCAAGGAAAGTCCTTCAGTTTTCTATTTTGCATCTAAGTTTTAAATCTGAGGGACAACCCAACTACACATGGGGGTAGAGGTGGGTGATTGTTCAAAGTATGTCTCATTCTGAAATACTGGTAGTTCACAAATGCTAAAGAATTCTATTTTTGTTCAAACATGTACATACTGTAAGACTGCCTCGGAGCGGGTACACAGCTAGAGTACTCAGAAAATCATTCTGAGGGCAGCATTCTCAGAAAATCTCTGAGGACGCAGTCCAGATTAAAGGCCACTCAAATGGATCAACGCAGTCTGGCACGTGTGTTCAGCTCCCACCATAAGTGCCTTGGGGAAAGGTGACCATGGCCGAACACTATGACTGGTCGCCATGGTTGTCTGAGATGGCAGGGGTTTGGGTGCTGAGAACAGGGCATGGCCGACTGCCCTCACATTGATTTAGCTCCCTGCCCTACCCGGACTGTGTGGGCAGACGGACTGCTCTCCAGCCGCAGGCACATTTGTTCAGTGTTGCCCTCTGACCCAGGCTGTGTCAGCTGTGGTTTCCCAATGTGAGCACGCAGTCATGCTGCCTGCACATCTGTTTTTACCCTTTGGGCCTTTTTAAACAAGCGGGATTTAAACTGCAGTTTAAACCTGCGGCTTTTGGACACCTCTGTGGGGGGGCTTTAGACGCTCCTCTATGAACTGAAGTCGCCCAGGTGCCATTAGAAACAATGGCACTGGGCGACTCCTGGGTGTTTTGAGATGTGGTGTAGTAATACCTCAATAATCGAGGTCTGTACTACGCCACATCTCAAAACACCCAGGAGTCGCCTGGCAGCGCTGTTTCTAAAGGTGCCTGGGTGACTTCTGGTTCATGGAGGAGCGTCTAAACACCCACACCCACACACCCCTGCAGAGGTGTCCAAGAGTCACAGGTTTAAACTGCGGTTTAAATCCCGCTTGTCTAAAAAGGCCCTTTGTAACCCAACAGTTATTCCCCATGGTAGAAATAGGGTAATTTCAGATGTTACGTGATCGCTGCTTACCACACTGACTCACAGTGGATCCCGTGTGGTGGCAGTGATCACGGTAATGTCTGTTTGAGCCCTGTCAGATGTTCACCATGGTGAATTCCTGGCGGGGTTCAAAGATAACCATGGTTCTGGTGGTGAGACCGGCCTCACCTCCAGAACCATGTTTAGGTTGGCCACGATCTGGGACGGGGCTGGCAATGGCCACGATGAATGTCTGCTTGCCAGCCCCGTCCCGGAATCGGGTCCCAACCATGGGATGGGATCAGGCACAGTGGCTTGATTGGCTGCTGCGCCCATCCGTCTTCCCGAGGGCAGGAAGCCAGGAACTCGTGGGGGTCTGCTTGCCAGCCCCGTCCCGGAATCGGGTCCCAACCATGGGATGGGATCAGGCACAGTGGCTTGATTGGCTGCTGCGCCCATCCGTCTCCCCGAGGGCAGGAAGCCAGGAACTCGTGGGGGTCGGGGCTGAGTGGTAGCACGTCGCACCGCACAGCCCCACCCCCTCCGAGATTCCCCTCTCCAATCAGGCTGGCACATCTGATGGACAGCCGGTCTGATCACAGACCGGGATCCGAGACGGATCCCAGTCCAGGGTTCAGCGTGGTGAGTCAAACAGCCCGTCTCCTCTGCCAAAACCCTTCTTCCCACCCTGGTCATCTCCTGCCTTGATTACTGTAACCTCCTTCTCGCTGACCTCCCCTGCTCTCATTTTTCTCCCCTTATCTCCGTCCAAAACTCTGCTGCCAGGGTCATCCACTTCATCTGCCGTTTGACCACATGTAGCCCCTCCTCTCCTCTCTTCACTGGCTCCCCCTTCCTGAATGAATCCTGCACAAATTCCTAGTCTTCACCTATAAAGTTCTTCACAACCTTGCTCCCCCCACCTCTTTGAGCTAATTTCCCTCCGTACTCCAATCTGTGAACTCAGCTCCTCCTCTGTTCCCTCTCTCACCCTCCCATGCCTCCCCTGCCCCACTGACTGCCTTCGACCCTTCTTCCTAGCTGCCCCCCACGCCTGGAACTCCCTCCTTGCCCACATCCGCCTAACCCCCTCCCCTTCGTACCTTCAAATCCCTCCTCAAGATCCACCTTTTCCACTCTGCCCTCCCTGAGTCCTAGCTCCCCTCTCCTAACTGCTGCTGATACCTACCATCCAGTACACTCTGTTACCTGAGGTATGTGTACTCATATCCTCACCACATGGACCAGCCAGCCATCATTCTCAATGTAACCAAGCCAAGCCCGTGCACCTGAAACTTCACTTCTTTGTGAATGTTACACTCCTTGTCTCTCCCTCTGTTTCCACATCCTTCATCCCCCCCCCAAATCAGGCCGTTTTTAGATGAGCGTGCGACCCGCTCGCGCATGGTTTCAAAAATACCGTGAGGTGGGATTACACGAGACACCGCCGGGGATCACGCGCATGGGAGGGGAATGTGCATTCTTTTCCGGACGTGAATTGACCGGGTTGGCGATCGAGGTAGGTAATTCGTGGCTGGAAAAGAATGCACGTCCCCCTCCCACGCACGTGATCCCTGGCGGCATCTTGTGTAATCCCGCCTCGCGGTATTTTTGAAACCATGTGCGAGCAGGTCACGCACTCGTCTAAAAATGGCCTATGATTTAATAATAACATTACTTTTGATACCAACACAGCAACCACATTCTCTCTCTAGTCTTTTGTATCTAGGCATTCTTTCAAACATTGTCACAGTATTTCAAGACTGCCGTACTACTATCTGTAAGAAAAAAAATAAAGCCCAGACAGAATGTATTATGGTTGATTAACCATGACTTCATATTATACTTGTTTCGTGACATAGGTGAACCAGTCTTACTATTCCCAAAGTGATGGTATTCTAATTTCTTGATATAATATTAGGAATTATTTGGTAGCATTTGTCCTCCTCTGAGCTCTGTTCAACAGAAATGTGTCTTTGAGGATGCTAGATAGAGGAATTCCACAGGCTTCTCACATATGGTCCAGACCTTGAGTTGTAGCTGGAGGGTTTGGTGTGGTTTAAGAAGAAGGTTGTGTGGGTTTATTTGGGCATCAGGGGTCCCATCTGAAGGTTTCTATAATTTATGGCGACTGCCCATATCCTCACGAGATCATTCTGGGAATGGCAACTGGAGATCAACCAGGTTTAGGGAAGCCTCAGCTACACACACACACACCCTCCTTGCATTCTCCCCTCCCCTCCAGGTTATATGGAAGCTGGGAGGAGTAGGAAAAGCAATTATAGAGACCCATGTCATGCATGATTTTCTGTCAGTTTAGGGTTTTTTGCCAGTTTAAGGGAACGTTTGGGCAAGCAGAGAAGTCCAAAACTCCCCTAAACCTGGCCGGATTAAATATTATGCTATCTTTATTGCAGTGTGGGAACTTCTAACTATGGATGCCCCCATGCGTGGTGGCAGTCATCTTGTTGTGTGCAGCATCTTCCTAGCCTAAATCTCATTATAAATAATAAAGGTGGAGTCAAAGTAGTTTGAATGATATCTTTTATTGGACCTCACAGGCTTTTTCATCAGGGAAGCAGAAGTCAGACCTGAAGATCTGAACAAAGTGCGGTGGCCATATATCATATAACAGAAGAGGTGGGGTGAGGAGAGAAGGGATAGGAAAGGGGTGTCATATATCATGGAGACATGAGTGAGAGAGTTAAATGAAACACGTAACAGAAGGCAAGAACAGGGGGAGATAAGCAATACAAAGGGGAAGAGTGCAAAGGGAGGGTGGGGTTGGTACATTAGAAGACACAGGAAGGTAATGTATTGTGAATAAGCACTAGAAATAAAGTGTGAGTAGAGTTGAAGGTAAAGCACAGTGGGGGATGTGGTGGACAACAGAATGGGCAACAGAAGGAGGGAGAAGGGAAAAGACTGGAGAAGGGGGAAAGACTTGAAGGAGTGTGGTGCAAAGGGAAGAGGGAATGCCAAAGAAGGTTTCAGATACAGATATGGATTTATAAAATATAGTAATGGTTAGTGCAGAAATAAAATAGTACATGGCAGTAATGAAGGACTATGTTAACAGTAGATAACAAAAAATATGCAGTAGACTGTCAGATGTTTACAGGTTTTTGTACTGGCAAGAGAAGTTTAGGTCTTTGTTAAATAAATAAATACATTGTTTTTGGTGTCAAATAAGTTTATGAATTTTAGTTCCCAGACTCGTCTTCTGAGGATATAGTGCAGGTTTCCTTTGAGGATGAGGACTGAGAGATCAGAGCTATTGTTTAGCTACATGAGACAATAAAGGCATTAATAGTTTAACAAGCTACTTACTCTGAATATCCTGATTTTTTGCAATTGAGTAGCCTTGGTGGGGCACCAAAGTATAATGTAACATGGGACTGCCACATCCCTTAATCCGGACTTGTCCTTAATATATCTGAGAATCTAGTTCTATAGATCTAAACATGATTTATTCACAGGATAATTTATCCTCCATCTGATTCTTTATCTAGGGTTGCCACCTATGCAAATGTTTAAGGAACACGCATGAAAGATGCATGTCACAGGGCCTGCATTAGCACCAATGGAGGCCCTGCAACATGTATTTTTCATAAGTGTTCCTTAAACATTTGCATAGGTGGCAACCCTACCTTTATCCCTTGCTGAAATAGGCCATTTTTACATGGACACCCCCAACCCGCTTGGTGTTTGGGTGGGGAGGGGAGGCATCTGTGTAAACAGTCAACAATGGGTGGGGGGATGGATGTCCGATTGGTGTTCGCCCGTGTAAACACCAAGTGGGATGGATGGGGGTGCATGCATGCTCCCACACAACACCCACCTCCACCCATTGCACACCCATCTCCACCCACGGAGTCCTCCGGAAACCCGGAGGAGGCTTCATAGGTGGGGGGGGGGGGCGGTTCACCCTGACCTCCACCACCGTGGCCAAACACCCATCCCCCCATGCACATCCGTCCGTGTAAAAAGTTCCATAGACATCCAAATGATCCTTTCTCTGCTGATAACAGACAGATATTATCCTATCTGTCAATCTTTACCAATTAAGCCAGCTCTGAATTTTAGTTTTTGTATAATGTGAGTACTGATTGGAGCTTTGGTGTGCTCTTAAAGAGTTTTATTTCTTTATTTAAGAGATTTCTATGGGATTTTATTTTTATGAGTGGTATATTGTGTAATATCTCACACATTTATATTACTGTTCTAAGTTTTTTCTTGTTTACAAGCTAAGTTGCTTGGTTTCTTTTTTTTTCTACTCTGGTGAAAGCCGTAAATAAATTTGAATTTGATTTGAGCTTTGAAACATTTCTTGCATGTTGGCTTCTCTCTGTTGTGAAGTGTCACCACAGGGAATGCATATTATGATAAATAGATTCTCTTAATGCAGATAGGAGGTCCTTGGCTTATGTGCCAAGGATGCTCATGGATTTCCTAAATGATAATAGAGCTCTTTCATAGTACTTCATTAACATTTAGTTTCCCACATCTCTTTCTCCTGTAATGCTCCATTTCTCACTTTAAAGTGTATATAGTAGTGAGACATCACTAAATAACCACATAATTAGGCAAATTTCACATTTTATGAGGCTCATGTGCAGAGATCACACTGGCAAATGGAGTGTCATCTGATGATACTGCACTGCAGTCTCCTCCTATCAGAGAGAAAAAAAATCAGAGAGATGCTTTGGTATTTCTTCTGCTTAAATATAGCCAGTCAGTAGGATTACTGTAATAATCACTCAGATCTAAAATCCAGTGACAGAACATATTTTAGCAACATGTAGCAGGAGAGGGACAGTTCATTGAGTTCTCTAGGAACAGAAACATAGCATAGCAAGAGAAGACATGTGAATGGGGAAATCCCTTCAAAGAGAGATTTGAGATTCTGCTTGCAGTTTCCTGCAGAGAGGAACTGCATGGAAAATAAACCTATGCAGTAATCATTACCTTGTTGAGTGAAAGAAGGCTTAGCACCACACTGTGGTGAGTGTTGTTATTAAATGCAGATCCATAAACAAAATGCAGGCTCTAAAATATTTATTGTGTGTTTTGAATCCTAGAGGCTGGTATTTGAAGTATGAGGAACACTTGACTCAGAGCTAAGAGGCCTTCTACCCACAGAGAGTTTGACAGAGTCAGACTGATATTTCCATTATTACTGACTATTCTGTGTACTTTTAATACAGAGGAATCACAAAGAATCTGTTTCATATTTACATTACTTCTATGCAACCTGTACATTTCATTCTTTCCCAAGCTTTCCCAGTTTGATGATAAATGGTATGATTAGCTTCTGGGGGAGGGTGTATGTCCCAGCTCTAAACTGTTCAAAGGAAATGGCCCTCATGTGTGCTGTGCTTTCAAAACTATCCATGGGTGGTTTTTAATTTTATTTTTATTTTGTTTTTTACAACTTTTTTTTAAAAAACATGAAAATCTCATGAGTTTGTTTTCCTGCATTTTCTACACCAATTCATAAAACACAGAGGTTCAAATAAGAGACTGAATCTCTGAACTTTTGGGGATTCATGCAATTGACTCTCTTGCCTTTCACGGATACCAATTTTCCCAATACAATTCTTTCTAAAATATAAAATCTGTTTTAATTTCTGGGTTTTTCTTCTTTCAAATTGAACATCTCCCCCCCACCTCCCCCAATCTCCATGATTCGCTGGCTAATTTATTGAAGCAATAACAATAGAAGAGATCTCAAAGAGTGTTTGAAGCTATCGAGTGTCCTGGCCTTATGGGATAGCAAGTGAAGCACATTCTGTACTATTGGACAGTACAGATAGAACTCTCTTCTCGACTGGCTCTCTTCATATCTCTCAGACCATTCCTTCAACGTTTCTCTTGCTGGTACCTTCTCTACATTGCTTCACCTATCTGTGGGAGTTCCCCAAGACTCTGACCTTGGCCCTCTTCTCTTCTCCCTTTACACTATTTCTCTGGGTAAACTCATTGAATCTCATGGCTTCCAGTATCACCTGTATGCTGATGACACACAACTCTATCTCTCCACACCCGTGCTCTCCTCCTTCATCCACTTTCATATCGCTGTCTCTCTGATATCTCTGCTTGGACGTCTTGCCACTTAATAAGGTCAAGCTTAATATGACCAAGACTGAACTCCTAATCTTCCCCCCAAAACATCCTCCTCCTACTTCCCTCTCAGTTTCCATGCGGGTGTCGCCATCCAGTCTGTTCCTCAGGTGCATAGCCTGGGATTAATTTTTGCCTCCTCCCTCTCCTTTATGCCTCAGATCCAGGCTGTTGCAAAATTCTGCCACTTTGCTCTGTAGTGTATAATATTGCTAAACTCTGGTCCTGCGTTACTGTTGCCAGTGCACAAACTTTAGTCCATGTTCTAGTCATCTCTTGCCTTGACTACTGTAACTTCCTCCTTACTGGTGCCCCCTGCTCTGATCTTGCCCCCCACCCTCATCTCTATTCAGTGCTCTGCTACCAAAGTCATCCACCTTGCCCATCGCTTTGACCACATTCAGCACCTCCTCTCTGCCCTACACTGGCTCCCTCTATGGGAACGCATTCGGCACAAGCTCTTGGTCTTCACCTTCAAGGCTCCTTGTGGACTTGCTCTCCAATATCTCTCTGCTCTTGTATTCAGCCACATTGCTGCTCGGGAGCTTTGCTCCTCCTCTGCCTTCATCCTTGCCTGCTTGTGACTCCCCGTCTCCCCTAAATATCTTTGCCCCTTCTCTCTTACTGTCCCCCATGCCTGGAACTCCCTCCCTGGCATTTGTTCTTCTCCCTCCCTCCCAACTTTCAAATCCCTCTTGAAAACCTACCTCTTCCGTCAGGTTTTGTCTGGCTCATCATGAGTGAAACTATGTCTTCTTCCCTTCCTCCCTTAAAATCTCTTCACGGTAACTCAGGCCGCTTTTAGACGATCGCGGCAGCGCCCACGCTTGTTTTTCAAAACTACCAGGAGGCAGGTTTACATGTGACACCGCCGCCGATTATGCGCATGTGTGGGTGCTGCGCATCCATTTCCGGCCGTGAGCTGACCGGGTCGGCGATCGAGGGTGGACATATGCGGCCGGAAATGGACACGCATTGCTCACACATGCGCATAATCAGCGGCAGTGTCACATGTAAACCTGCCTCCCGGTAGTTTTGAAAAACAAGCGCAGGTGCCGCCGCGATTGTCTAAAAGCGGCCCAAGTTAAGCATGTGTACCTGCATTTTCTCAACTCCTTGAATGTATCCTGTCTCTCCTGATGCTCACCTCTCCCTTGTCTCCCCCTTCCTTGTCTGTCTTCAATTATAAGCCCTTTGGGGTATAACTAAGAGAGTTAGGAAGATTTTAGAGAGGAAGACTAACAGATGTGGGCTTTGAAACTGGTGACATTTGCAGACTTGATCTGGTATATGGATTGGGTAGGGAAGGAATACTTTGGCCACCCCTAGAGAGGTGGGGGCACGAACACAGGAGATTCTAGGTTGCCATGACCCTCTTGGGACAAGGGGTTATTGGCATATGGGATCAGGGATGATTTGGGGGGGTTGGAAGTGCCACAACCCCCCTGTGAGGGGGGTATGAACAGGAATGGGGGGGAGGAGGGTTGTGCTGTGACCCCCTTGGGAGAGAAGGGGGTTGCCGACAAGACGGATCTGGGATATGGATTGGGTACCCCTAAAGAGAGGGGTACGGGCATGGTGGTGGAGGAGGGTTTTATTCTCCTGCCTGCCACTTATTCCACTGTTCCTCTGGTGATGCTGGACTTGAGAGAACCTCTCCAGTCACCCGCTTCCCTGGGCCCTTTTGGGGGGTAGCGGTTGAGAATCAGATGCTGGAGAGAGAACCTTGTTTTAAGGGTGCTGTGGATGGCAGCTATTGGGGTCATGTTGGGTATGGGAATGTATGGTGTGAGGCTGATAGTCCATCAGAATTGTTGGGAGTGAAACTTGGTGTCTGTCCCTGTGTCCTGTCTCAGGATATTTGGGGGCTAAGACTAGTAGGGCCTCTGATCTGATATTGATGCTGCTTAATTCGAAGTTGGTGGTGAATAAAACTTGTAACATCCATGATTTGATTTGGGATAAGGCCTCTGACCTCATATTAGGGATGTACATTTCAGTTTCAGAAATATCATTTCAAAACCAAAACTTCCAATTTCAGAATAAATTTCCAAAATAATTTTGGAATTCGGAATTATTTCAGAATTGTCTGCAGAGGCAGCCTTTTGGGTGAGAAAAAAAACAAGGTAACAAGTCCTGGGACAGGAGGGGGAAAGTAGAGAGCACTGAGCCAGGAGAATTGTTGGTGTCTACGCTGGTCAATGAACATCAAGTATTTTCCACTAACACTCGCATGGCACTCTGTGATTGCTTAGGCACCAGCCTCTCCGATCCAACCACAAGGGCTGGGGGAGGGCACTGTGAAGCTTTATATTGTCACAGCCAGGCTTTTTCCTCTTGTTCTGGATTAGTCTCTGACTTGTCAGGTGGCACTTTCAGAACTTCTATAGCATATTGTCGCAGGCCTTGGTGTTTCCTAATCCCTTCCTCAAACCTTCAAACCTCAACACCCATCCACACACATTACACAACCTTTCCCCCCCTCTAACCTAATCCTATTACTCATCCCCTCCTTAGTCCCTACCTGACCCCCCTTTATTCCTATCCCAGGGGGCTGTCATTCTACTGCACCTGAAGCTGTCATTCCAGGACCAAGAAGTATGATTATATCTAGTCTCTGGGGCCATCATTCAACTCTCAGGGGGTGTCATTCTACTGCATCCGAATCTGTCATTTTAGTTCCAGGAGGCTTCATTAAAGCACTGGTGCCTTTGTTCAACTTCCTGGGGCTGTTATTCTAATGTCCCAAGAACCTGTCATTCCAGTCCCAAGAACCATTATCAAGGTTCTGGAGCCATCATTCCACTCACAGGGGACTGTCATTCCACTGCATCCGGAAGCAGTCATTCCAGTCCCAAGAACCATCGTTAAAGTACTAGGGACATAATTCAGCTCCCATGGGCAGTCATTCCACTGTACCTGCAGCTATCATTCCAGTCCCTAGAGCCATCATTAAAGTACTAGGGACATCATTCAACTCCCATGGGTTGTCATTTCATTGTACCTGCAGCTGTCATTCCAGTAAACACAACAGTAAATCTTATCACACACTCAGAACACAAAAACACAGCCCCCTCTCACACTCTCTCACACTCTCACAATCCAGAGGAATTTCTTTTTCCGTGCCGACTAAACCGGAATTGGAATTTCAATTTCCAGTCAACATCGGAATCGGAATTTCCGTTTCCAGTTGACTCCGAAGTTCTGAAAAAAAATCTGAAATTCCAAAATCTGAAATGGGTCCCTCTTGCACACTCCTAGGGCTCATTGCATTATGGAGACATGGCTGGATGAAGCATCTTGGCCAGTATTGTCCCAGATGCCAGCTGGGCACTCTGTGCAGCATCAATCTCGGCCCAAGGGGGGGGCAGAGTGGCTGTGATCTGTAAATATAGCTTGGCCTTTCAGAGGTATCTGGTGACTAACTTGTCTGATATAGCGTGTGTCCACCAACACAGGTCCCCCTGGTATATGGTGGGCCTGATGGCGGCTGAAGCAGTAGAGTATGTGGCTAGAGCGCAGGTGGCGCTCAATTTGTGGTGACTGATTGTGGCATAGATTGTTTTGAAAGGACTATGCCGTGGCTGTGATAGCAGCAAAGAAAGCTTTCTTCTTCATTATCATTGTATCTGAAAAGTCACATCCGGTGGAGCTGTTCTGGGTGGTGAATCCGTTTTGCCTTTGCCTGAGAATGGAGTCATCTAGTGCCCGCTGTGACATTTGTATTAATTACTTTGCAGACAAAATTGCTCATATTCACTACAACTTGGGTGCTGACAGTTTATCTACAGAATCAAACTCCGGGGTTATGGATGCCAGTCTTGTCCTGTTCATTTTTAACAGTTTCAATTTGTTTCACTTGTCAATGTGGGTGAGGTGCTAGGGGCGGTGAGGGCAACCAATTGTATACTAGATCCTTGCCCTTTCTGGCTGGTGAAAGCCAAATGGGAGAAGTTGAGGCCATTGCTGGATGGGGTTGTCAGTGCCTCCCTTTGGGATTGTAGGGTGTCAGATGCCCTTAAAACTGTGGTTGTCTGGCCCCTGCTTAAGAAGCCATCTTTGGACACTGATTTGCTGGTCAGTTATTGGTCTGTCTCTAACTTTTCCTTTTTAGGGAAGGTTATTGAATGGGTTGTCGCCCAACAGCTCCAGGGTGATCTCAACGTCGTCAGATTCCTGGACCCGTCTTAGGCGGACTTTCATCCTGGGTATGGTATGGAGACTGCTTTTGTGGCCTTGGTCATTGACTTGCACCTGGAGATTGACAAAGGGAATTCTACCTTGTAGATCCTGTTAGATCTTTCAGCGACCTTTGATACAGTTGATCATGAGGTGCTGCTGACATGACTTCTGGATCTGGCAGGGCTGCATGAGACCACTCACAAGTGGCTTTATTCCTTCCTGTTGGGAAGAACGCAGAGAGTGGTGATGGGTGATTGTCCATCATCCTCTCAGGACCTCCCTGTGGGGTCTTGCAGGGTTCTATTCTGTCTCCCCTCCTGTTCAACCTGTACATGAGACCACTGTGCGAGGTCATTCGGAGGTTTGGGGTGAAATGCCATCAGTACGCTGACATCACTCAGCTCTACCTCTCTTTTTCATCTGACCTAGGCCTTAAAGTCTTGGTGCTTACCTGATTTCTGGCTGCTGTCGGGGACTGGATTAGGATGAGATGATTGTAGCTGAATCCAGACAAGACTGAGTTGATGATGGTTGACCAGCCTTGTAACCTGGAGTGGATTAGGACTTCTGTTATTGACAGAGTCCAGCCCCCTCTGGCTGATCAGGTTTGCATCCTTGGAGTGCTTTGCACCCCTTGCTTTGACTAGATTGTCAGGTTGCGATGGTGTCCAGGTGCAATTTTCACCAACTCCATCTGTTGAGGAGCTGGCAACCTTTTCTGTTTTCATTCAGATCTGGTCACTGTCATTCATGCTTTCACTACCTTGAGGCTAGATTTCTGCAATGCATTCTATGTGGAGCTGCCCTTGATGACTGTTAGGAAGCTGCAGCTGATGCAGAATGCCGTGGTTTGCCTGCTTTCACCAGAGAGGCGCCAGGAGCACATTACACCGGTGCTCCGAAGTCTGCACTGGCCTCCTATAACTTTCCAAGTACAATTCAAGGTGCTCTTTTTGATCTTTAAAGCCCTAAACCATGTGGGCCGCTCCCATCATCACCTGCCCTGCTGCTCGCCGCTGGGGCCGCCGCCGCCGCTGCTTCGTCCCCGCAGGATACCTGCGGGGACAAGAAGAAGAACTAGACGTGAGTTGGGGGCAGGGGGGGGAACGCAGAGGGCAGCCACGTGGGCTGTCCTGTCCCCTCCCCCCC
>QEPC01010071.1:1004687-1016037 GCA_003113815.1 Sphenodon punctatus | reverse complement strand
TTTTTTTAAAAAAACTTTTTTGCTGGGGCTTTAAGTTTTTTTACATTGCAGCCATTTTTAAATGGCTGCAATGTAAAAAAAATCCGGTACCCCGGAATCCGGTACCCGGTCCGGATTACCGGGTCGAATCCAATAATGCCGGTACGCCCGGTACCGGATTTTACCGGTTTCCCGCCCCTACCATTTAGGGTTTTATAGGTCAAAACCAACACCTTGAAGCGGACCCGGAATGCTATCGGTAGCCAGTGCAAAGCACAGAGCACTGGTGTTATGTGCTCCCAGCGGCCCAATCCTGCCACATTCTTCACTAGCTGAAGTCTCCAAGTCATTGTAATGGGTAGCCCCATGTAGAGCGCATTACCATAGTCTAGTCTAGAGGTGATATCAGAGTCTGAAACATACAGCCGAAGCCGCTGCACTAGATTTAATTGGCAAAAGGCACTCCTCGCCACAGCCTCCACCTGAGCATCCAGGCAGAGCTGTGCATCGAGGAGCACCCCCAGACTCTGCACCTGGTGAACCAATGCAGGATAGACCCCATCCACAATGGGGGCTGTTACCCCCGTCACCTTACCCACCAGCATCACCTCCGTCTTGTCAGAATTCAACCTCTGTCAGTGGCCCTCATCTAGTCCCCCACAGCCATCAGACACCGGGTAAGCACCAAGACTGCAGGACCTGGGTCTGTTGTAAAAGAGAGGTACAGCTGGGTGTCATCCGCATATTGATGACACCGCACGCTGAACCTCCTTATTACCTTACCGAGTGGCTGCATATACACATTGAACAGGAGAGGGGACAAGACAGAACCCTGTAAGACACCACACGAGAGGTCTCGGTACGATGAAAAACATTCTTCGAGTACCATTCTCTGAGTTCTTCCTGCTAGGAATGAGCAGAATCATTCAAGAAAAGTCCTGCCTACTCCTGCACAGTCCCACAGGTGCATCACCAACATCTCATGGTCAACGGTATCAAATGCAACCAAAAGATCTAACAACACTGACAAGGTCGAGTGACCCCGGTCTAACTCTTGGCGCCGGTCATCCACCAAGGCCACAAGTGCAGTCTCAGTGCCATATCCCAGATAAAATCCCGACTGGGAGGGATCAAGAAAACTGATACAATCCAGATACCCCTGCAGCTTCTGGGCCACTATTCATTCAGTAACCTTCACTAAAAAGGGACGGTTAGAGACAGGCCGATAACTGGCAAGGGAGTCAATGTCAAGTGATGGTTTCTTCAGCAGAGGCCACACCACTGCCTCCTTGAGGCAGCCCAGCACTCTGACCTCCCGAAGGGAGGCTTTGACCACCCCCGCCAGCATTGTTTCCCTGCAAGATTTCACTAGCCAGGACAGGCACGGGTCTAACTCACAAGAAGTGGCCCTAACCGCCACAAGGACCCCGACCACATTGGTGGGCACCACCAACTGGAATTGATCCAAAAAAACTGGACAAGATGGGGTTTCCATAACCTCCGGCTCTCCTAATATAATACGTGCAGCATCAAAGTCGCAGTGAATACAAGTGATTTTTTCCACAAAATAGGCCACAAACATGTCACAGCGAACCGTAGATGACTCCACTCCTAGGTGGAAGGAAGCCAGACTAACCAACCCCCACACCACCCGGAAAAGCTCCGCTGGACGGGACTTAGTGGATGCTATGAGGGCAGCAAGAAACTCTTTTTTTGCTGTCTTCATAGCCACAGCATAGGCTCGTAAATTAGTTCTATGCTGCAATCTGTCGACTTCAGTGCGAGAGTGGCACCACTATCAATCCAACCTCCGCCCATTCTGCTTCAGTACCCGCGGGTCCTCTGAATACCAAGGAGGCCTCCGGTGCTGTCGCCTGGGAAGCATACGTTAAGGAGCTGTCTGATCAATGGCTTTAGTTAGCAAGGTGTTCCAGAAAGTCACAAGGGCATCAATGGGACGGTTGTCAAAATCAGAGGGTATCTCCCCCAGAACCCTCCAGAACTGCTCTGGTTCCATCAATCTCCGGGGGTGAACCATACGAATTGGTCTCACATCCATCCGGGGGTAGACATGCGCCAGAAGAGAGGTCTGCAGGAGTTAATGGTCCATCCATGACAAAGGCACTGCTGATATCTTCCCCAATAATGGAACATCTGCCTCAAGGCCGGTGAAAAACATGAGATCCAGAGAATGCCCCCCGCCCCGGCAAAGTGTTGGGCCACTAACCAACTGGGACAGGCCCATGATTGCCATGGCAGCCATGAACTCATGCTCCGTGCTCCCAAGGGTAGCGTCGACCTAAATGTTGAAGTCCCCCAAGACTAATGTCTTCAGGGACTGCAACATCACCCCCGATATTACCTCCATCAGAGCATGCAGAGAGGCTGTTGTACAGGAAGGTGCCCAGTATACAAGCAGCACCCCTAAACTGTCCCCTGCCAAATCAAACACAGGTGGTCACCAACATCTCATGATCAATGGTATCAAACTCAGCTGACAGATCTAATAAAACCAACAGGGTCGAGTGACCCCGCTCCCATTCCCGGTGAAGATCATCAACCAAAACCACAAGTGCAGTCTCAGTGCCATACCCCGGACGAAACCCCAACTGAGAGGGATCAAGAAAACCCACATGGTCAAGATGCCCCTGTAGCTTTTGGGCCACTACCCTAAAAAGGGAAGGTTGGAGACAGGCCGATAGCTGGCAAGAGAGTCAACATCAAGCAATGGTTTCTTGAGCAGAGACTACACCACCGCCTCCTTGAGACAGCTCGTCACTCTGCCCTCCCGAAGGGAGGCGTTGACTACCCCAGTCAGCAACGGCCGCATTGTTTCCCGGCAGGACTTAACTAGCCAGGACGGGCACGGATTTAACTCACAAGAAGTGGCTCTGACCTCCCCAAGAACATCCACCGCATTGACAGGTGTCACCGACTGAAATTGATCCCACAAAATAGGACAAGGCAGGGCTGTCATAACCTCCAGTTCGCCATGCGTAATAAATGCGGCATCAAAATCCTGGTGAATACGAGTGATTTTATCCACAAAATAATCCACAAACATGTCATAGCGTGCGATAGATGGCTCCACTCCAAGATGGAGGGAAGCCGGATTGACCAGCCTCTTCACCACCCAGAAAAGCTCTGCTGGACAGGATTTTGCAGATGCTATGAGGGCAGCAAAAAAACTCCTTTTTTGCTGCCCGCATAGCCACAGCATAGGCTATTCTGGAATAAAATTTAAATCCAGGATAGAAATGTCCATGTAAATACGCAGCCTGGATTAATAAACTCACGATGTAAGCCTGGCATAACATCCATATAAAAATACCCTATATAAACTCTGATTGCAAAATCATTCTCGCAAGAATGCACGAGATTCGCGCAGCCCTGGTGAGATATTGCACGTTCCTGCTGAGCTTTTCAAGAATCTTGCGAGATTCTCAAGAACCTCAATAAATGCTCTGTGCATGCACAAATTGGCCACCACAGCAATTCTGCAAATGCACAACCCCCAGTGGTCATTTTTTGCATGTGTAGAATGTTTTCTGAGGTTTCTTGAAAATCTTGCAAGATTCACGAAAACTAAAAAATGCATGTGCAGCCCCCTGGTGACTATTTTTGAGAATCTCATAAGAATGATGGGAAGAAGCCCAATTCTCGTGAGATTCTCAACCTTGAAAATCTTGTCAGGAAGCCAAATCTTGATGAGATTAGAAGGGCGAAATCGAGTTTCAGTCATACTGAGACTAATGCTCAGATTGTTGGCCTCCAGGAAAGTTGCATCATTCGCACTTCATTAATATTGATTGTTACAGAGCAGTTGTTTTTATGGATAGTTCTGTTTCACAGAACTGAAAAGTCAAGCAGTGGAACAGTTAACTCTTGAGGTGGAGAGAATTTATTGCAGAGCAAACAATGTGAACATACTCCAGAGAAGTAGCATCTATATCAGAGTAGGGAAATTTCCCTCCCTCTATGGGTTGTGCTATGCTGAGGCAGGAGGTGACGAGGCAGGACCCACTCGGGCAGCAAGGTGGGGCTCACTGGGATGGTGCAGAGGAAAATGGGAGGAGTCTAGAAAGCCCAATGAGCCATGTCTTGGTACACTCCACTCCCTCAACATGCTCTGCTTCTCCAACATGAGAACTCAAATGGAGATTCCAACCGGATTTTGTATCCTGCAGAAATTGTTACAATCCAGGTGGTGGAACATGGATCAGTTCCACTGGGTGTGGTGGATCATGGATCAGAATCATCCAGGTTCTGTTTGTGTAGACCCTTACCCAATGGGCTTTTCCCTTGCAATATTTATTAAGTTATGAGATGTGAGAAAAGAGTTTTTGAGTTTGAATAGTGTGCAATGTGAATGGTATTTTAGTTGCTAGAAGTATTTGTAATTCCCTCCCCTGCACAGTGCCATATTGACATGCACAGTGGAGCAAAGGTCCTTTTAATTCATTTCAACCAAATACATTTTTGTTCATTTTGCACACGCAAAATGGCACCACACACAGGACAACTCCCTGTGTGTGGCACTATTATTTTGTGTACATGCAATGAATGAAAAGACCTTCAGCACATGCACAGAAGAGATTTTGTCCACTGTGCATACACAGAACGTTGCCATGGTGGAGTGGGATCAGGAGCAGACTCTGGCTCCCTTCTCCCCTAATCAGAACAGATCAGCACAGATTTAGTACAGCATGTTCACTCTGCTGGGTCTACATGTAAAATCTCAGCAGAGCTGGAAGTGCTGATCCGTTTCAGTTCTGTCCAGCATGCCGTCCCATCTTCTTCCCTCTCCCCTCCCAAGTTTGCAGAGCATTTTGCTGGCCAGACGAAAGGGGTCAGACTGGATGTGGCCTACAGGTCTAGGTTTTCCCACCCTTAGTCTACATGAACAGTTTCTTACAAGTAGTAGACATTAATGAAGATCTAATGATACAGTTTGTCTGGAGCTCAGCACACTGAACAATATTAACCTGCACAGGTTTTGTTTGTGTAGACCCCTTATCCAATTTTTTTTTTCTTTTGCAATATTCATCAAGTTGAGATGTGTGCAAAAAGTGTTTGAGTTTGAATAGTGTGCAATTTGAATGGTATTTTAGTTGTTAGATCCTGATCTGTGTGTGGCAATTACTAATACTGGCCACAATCCTACTACACTCATTTATTTATTTCATATTTTATTTATTTCATAGATTTTTATCCCGCCCCATCCTGCAATGCAGCTCGGGGCGGCTAACAACACTCGTAAAAACAATTTAAAACAATTAAAATATAAATATAAAAACATCACTAAAACAGGGCTAAAAGACAGTAACAAATAATACATGGGTGGGGGATTAAAATCACCCCCCCCTCCCTCCCTCCCAAAGGCCTGGGCAAACAGCCAGGTCTTACAGTTCCGCCGAAATGTCAAAAGGCTTGGGGCCAGGCGAGCTTCCTCCGGAAGGGAGTTCCACAGCCGCGGCCCTACCACCGAGAATGCTCGCTCCATCGTGGCCCCCCGCTTAACACGGGGGACCTCTAGGAGGGCACCCCCGGCAGACCGCAGGAGCCGTTCCGGGGCGCGAAGGGCGAGGCGGTCCCTAAGGTAAGAGGGGCCAAGGCCGTATAGGGCTTTATAGATCATCACTAGGACCTTGAACTTGGCCCGGCACACTATCGGCAGCCAGTGCAGCGCTCGGAGCACCGGTGTAATGTGCTCCCGGCGACCCGTCCCCGTAAGAAGACGAGCCGCCGCATTCTGCACCAGCTGCAGCCTCCGGGCCAAGAACAAGGGAAGCCCCACGTAGAGCGCGTTGCAGTAGTCGAGCCGCGAGGTGACGAAGGCATGGATGAGGGAGGCCAGGTCCGGGCCAGAGACATACGGACGCAGCCTACGTACCAGATAAAGCTGGCGGAAGGCAGCCTTAGCGACTGCCTCCACCTGCCGCTCCAGCCGCAGGTCTGCGTCCAATATGACCCCCAGACTCCGGACCTGCTGAGCTACAGGGGGGCAAACCCCCCCAACCAGGGGGGCCACCACCCCCTTCGCCCTCCCCACCACCATCACCTCCGTCTTATCTGGGTTGAGCTTCAGTCTGCTCCGCCGCATCCAATCCGCCACGGCCTCCAAACATTGGGATAGCACCGAGACAGCAGGGTCTGGGTCAGTAGAAAACGAGAGGTACAGCTGAGTATCATCAGCATACTGGTGACATCGCACCCCGAACCCTCTCACGACCTCCCCCAAGGGCTGCATATAGATGTTAAATAATAATGGAGACAAGATCGATCCCTGCGGAACGCCACACGGTAAGGCGCGGGGGCTCGATGTTTCCTCCCCCAACACCACCCGCTGGCTCCTCCCCGAGAGGAATGAACGGAACCATTCAAGAACAGTCCCGTCCAGACCCCCCCGGTCACGCAGTCGTCTCAACAGCAGCCCATGGTCCACGGTGTCAAAAGCGGCCGAGAGATCGAGCAGGATGAGAAATGTCGAACATCCCGCATCCATCTCCCGGCGGAGGTCGTCCACCAAGGCCACCAACGCCGTCTCGGTGCCATAGCCGGGGCGGAACCCAGATTGAAAAGGGTCAAGGAGCCCGATATTATCTAGATGACCCTGGAGCTGGAGCGCCACTGCCCGCTCAATAACCTTCCCTAAAAAGGGAAGGTTAGAGACAGGTCGGTAGCTGGCGAGCGCGTCTACGTCCAACGATGGTTTTTTCAGCAGGGGGCGCACCACAGCCTCTTTTAAGCAAGGCGACAACCTCCCCTGCCGAAGGGACGCATTCACCACCCTCGCCAGCACCGTCCCCAACGTCTCCCCGGAAGCTTTTATTAACCAGGACGGGCATGGATCTAGTTGACAACACGTGGCCCTCACAGACCCCAGGACATCCACCACATCGGCTGGCGTCACTTCCTGAAACTCACCCCATAAAGATGGACCAGACGGACCCTCCGCCCCCCCGCGCTCTTCCCCTACTGCTATCAACCCAGCGTCGAAATCGGCCTGAATCCGAGCGATCTTGTCTGCGAAGTAGATGACAAACTCCTCACAGCGGGCCCGGGACAAGTCCCCATCCAGGCGGAGGGAGGCCGGACTAACCAGCCCCCGCACCACCCGAAACAGCTCCGCTGGACGCGACTTCGCAGACGCTATGAGGACGGCGAGGAATTCCTTCCTCGCCGTCCTCACAGCCTCCACATAGGACCGCAAATGGGCCCTATGGAGAAGACGATCGGAGACAGACCGAGTCCGACGCCAGCGTCGCTCTAGCCTCCTGCCCACACGCTTCATACACCGCAGCCCCTCAGTAAACCAAGGGGTCCTGCGGTGACGAGACCGAGGCAGAAGGCGCCTCGGAGCCACCCTGTCAATGGCCTCCTCCAGCAAGATGTTCCAATGCCGGACCAGCTCATCCACAGAGTGACCGTCCACATCCAGGGTAAGCTCCCTCAGGACCTCCTGGAACCGCTGGGGTTCCATCAGCCTCCGAGGGCGGACCATCCTAACTGGTCCCTTCCCCTTCTGGAGGGGGCACGCTAAAAGACCGGCCTGAAGGAGGTAATGGTCCGTCATGTGTAAGTTTGAATTTAATTGCACTTACAGTTAAGTATGCTTAGGATCACAGCCATTTTGTATTATACATATAGAGGTCTCGATGGACACACTGTTTAAAAGAATTAAAACAACTAAACAAAATGACATATAAATATTTTCAGGTTTTAGAAATCAGCTCTACGCCCAGAAAGCAAAAAAAGCGCAAGATTTTCAGCCTCAAAGATTTGTGTATATTTGTGCATGGATGCAGCTGGTGTAGTCAAACTTTTATGGGCATTATATACACAGAGATTTAAAGGAATATTTGAGTGTTATTTTCTTTACTGGTACTTGTACTTCTCCAATTCACCAACTTGCCTGTTATTACTACTGCTACTACTATTACTACTACTACTAATAATAATAATAATAATAATTTTTAAAAATCATTTGTTTCCATAAGGAACTTTTTGCTCTTCTTTGACCAATACTACCCAAATTCCAGCACAAGAACAAAGAAAATGTAGGAAAGTAGGAGTTTATCACTACATAATCTAGTCTATGGATTAATTCTCTAAACTATCCTGTCAGCTATTCTGGAAGTTCTAAATATGTTAAATGTTCCATTGTGAGCTGGTGAAATTTGAAATGTGATGTAAAAGAAAAGTGGGATGTTTCCTGAACATGCATGAGTGAATGTATGTTACTGAAAGAACGGTGAGTAATTTATGTTATTTATGGAGCTTTCTGCTGAGTTCTGGTTCTTCACTTCCAGTGTTCCTGAGCTAGAACCTGAACAAGAAAAGAATAAAGATTAAAACTAAAAATAGTACAGTTCCCTAGGTTTCTGATGGGGGATACTTTAGTGCTGAAAAATAGTTACCCTGAGAGTGGTATCATAATTTGAACTGTGTTTCTTTCTCCCTGATGTTTCACCAAGTACAGAGTGAAAATGTAACTTGCTTCGCAGCAGCAAAATATAAACTCAGTTAATTTTGTGACTGCAAGAAATCAGTGAGTTGAATCACATGCCTCCAAGAGGCATTGATGTCAACTAAGGCAATTGCCTCAAGTAAGACTGCTGAAGCAAGGGGAATTAAAATTCTATCATGGAATATTGCGGGCTGTAAACAGAGGATAAGGGACACTGAATGGATTAGGTTCCTGGTGGATTATGATGTAGTATTTTTTACAGGAGACCTGGCTAACACAAAGTGAGAGTATGCAGATCCAGGGGTTCAATAGTTATTGCCAGGGAGCAGTGAAATGCAATAAGAAGGGCAGACCGTCCGGTGGTCTGGCAATTCTAATTTTGGTAGACTATAAGGACACCATAGTAGAGGAGCTCGCAGGTGGTGTAGTATACCAATTATTTAGGTGGGAACTTAATCCAGGAAGTTGCCTTCTGTTATTGAATATTTACATCCCGCCTATACAATCAGAGGTCTGGATTAAATTGGGGGACGTGATAAAATGGATGTCGGAAGACTTTCCTAGGGCAGTCCCAAACATAGTAAGTGACTGGAATGCAAGAATCGGTGATGGAAGTGATTTAGATCTTGATCAGAGCTTAACGCTGTCAGATCTATACTCAAGGAGAAGATCAAATGACCGAATAATTGACGAGCAGGGAAGGTGGATGCTAGAAGTTATTGCATTCTGTGGGTTGATCATATTGAATGGAAGAGGGGAGGATGCCTCAGGAGGGGATTTTACCTTTATTAATTGTAATGGGAGGAGTGTGGTGGACTTTATCATCACAGTTTATAGTCATTATGAACTCTTCACTGACATGCAGATACTAGTCCGACCTGAAAGTGATCATATGCCACTTACAGCATTGATAAGGGTGAGGAACGGTGGTAGAGGGACGAAGGGGGTAGGCATTACTGCCCCAAGTGGACCAGCACTTATTGTTTGGGGCCGCAATGGTCAAGCTTAGGCAAGAAATGCTTATTGAGGGGTGAGAAGATAAGCAGTCTTATTCAAGGAATGACAAGCTAATTGTAGATAGCCTGGGGCTGCAAGTCCTCTCAAGGAGGACTAATATTAGAGATCATCCTCAAGATGGCTAGTTTGATGTGGAATGCCAACAGGGAGAAAATAAGCAGGCAGGAGCTCAATGCCGGTGGTTAAGATCTTATTCGGTGATCCATAGGCAGGAATATCTCAGACTACGAACCCAGTATAAGATGCTGATTAAAACAAAGAAAATCTTGAATAATCAGAGAATTTGGGCCAAACTGAATGTTGCAGCAACAACTAACAACTCAAAACAGCTTTGGCAAATCATAAAAACAGGATTGAAATTGGGAGAGAGCCCCTGCCCGGTGATGGTGCCAGAATCGGAGTGACTGGCACACTATCGGGAGCTATATACAGTTGAAGCCCAGGGTACAGATGCGATATTAAGTGAGATTGCTGAAGAGGGAAATTACAATAAGGAGGTAGGAGAGTTTACTATGGTAGTTATTGAAGAGCAAATATTAGGCTATATTAGAGCCCTGAAGGGAAACAAGGCACCAGGGAAAGATTGGATCACTGCAGAGGCCTTACAAATGTGTCCTACATGGTGGTCCTCTTGGCTTGCCAAATATTTTACTTGGATTAACAAAACGGGCAATATCCCACAGGAATGGGGGGATTCTATCATAGTTCCCATCTTCAAAAAGGGAGACCAACGGGACCCAGGGTGCTATAGGCCTATCAGTTTAATACCAGTTCTGGGTAAAATTTATGCGAGAGTCCTGTTAGAACAGCTGGATCTATGGGTAGCAGAGGGTAAAATTATCCCGGAAGAATAGTATGGGTTCAAAAAAGGATGCTCTGTCATAGATAACAGCTATGTTCTATCTCATATAATTACGAAGTACACCCGGATAAGATCTGGTTGTCTATTTCTAGCATTCATGGATTTACGCCAGGCATTTGATTCGGTGCCAAGGGAGAAGTTGTGGAGGAAGATGCATTCCCAGGTTATAAATGGAAATCTTTTAACCCGGGTAATCCATTGCATGATCAAAGCAGGGCATGGGTGAGGGTATCTCCCCATATAGTTACAGAAGACTCCATAACAACAAATAAAGGAGTATGGCAGGGCTGTGTTCTTGCGCCCACATTATTTAGTATTTATTTGGGTGATTTAGTTAAGAGTCTATTGGCGGTCAATGGTCATCCCCCCAAGCTTGCCGATAGAGCAGTTACGGCTCTTATGTACGCGAATGGTATCGTTATACTGTCCCAGACAAGGAAGGGCCTGGAGGCGCAGCTTAAACAATTTGAAGGCTACTGTGAGATGAAGGGATTGGAGATAAATTATAAGAATTCCCAGATAATGGCACTAGGTAAGAATGCCAAAAAATATATTTGGAAGATAGGCAAGGAGAGATTGTCTCAGGTGGATAGCTTCGTATATTTAGGGATGTGTTTCTCCCATCAACCCAATTGGAATCGGCATGCCCACTATCTCGCCCTAAAGGCAAATGTGGGGACTAAAGGCATTCTAGGTTTGGCAAACAAGTTTAGGAATATCCCCCTGTCCCAAATTTTGAAGGTGTTCTCTGCAAAGACTCAAAGTATACTCACTAGCGTTGGGACCCCAGGGTAAATACCGGATACCAGATCTACCGGTTTCCGGTTCTCAAAGAACCGGATTCCCAGATTAAATCCGGTATACCGGTACCGGTTTTATTTCATTGAGTTCAATGGGGCACTGTGTCCCCATTGAAATCAATGAAATAAATACAATTAATTCCTCCCCCCTCCCCCTCCCAGGCTGCGCGGGTGGAAGGGGGGACACCCCCCACCCACCCTGCCCAGCCTGGATTTTTGTTT
>QEPC01010071.1:989713-1004368 GCA_003113815.1 Sphenodon punctatus | reverse complement strand
GATCCCTGGGGGGTTGGGGGGGTGTTAAACACCCCCCCCAGGGATCGGGTCTATACTTACCGGCAGCTGCGGGGACGCCGTGGCCACTGGTGCTGGGGGGTGGGCTCTTTTTTTAAACAAAAATCCAGGCTGGGCAGGGTGGGTGGCGGGTGTCCCCCCTTCCACCCGCGCAGCCTGGACTCGGGGAGGGTTGGTTTTTTTGTTGACTTTTTGGTGGGGCTTTCATTGCTTTACATTGCAGCCATTCATTTAAATGGCTGCAATGTAAAACAATCCGGTACCCGGAATCCGGTAACCAGACCAGATTACCGGGTTGAATCCGATAATGCCGGTACGCCCAGTACCGGCATTATCGGATTCCGGATTTACCGGTTTTCCCGCCCCTAATACTCACCTATGGGAACGAAGTCTTTCAGATAGGGGCATGTGATCAGAGGCTAGAAATAGTGCAAAACAAATTCCTACGGAGCCTCTTGGGAGTCCCCCAGGCAGTACCTGGCGCAGTTGCAAGGGCTGAAATAGGGGTAGCCTCGATTGCAAGTATGATGCATCAAAAGAAATTATTATATTGGGTTAAACTGTGTGCTCAATCGGAATCCTGCTTAACTTCACTATGTTTACAGGAGGAATTGACCCAAGTGAGTCCCCCTACTTGCCCATGGATAAAGGAGATTATCAATCAGATAAATGGCATAGGCCTCTCTCCTGAATTTCTGCTGGGCAAGCCCCCTTGACAGCAGAAATCGATAATCAAAAATACCTTGAGGGATGTAGCAAAACAGGAGGCTGTAGCCAAGATAGCAGAATGGAAGGTTGCACCGCACTTCCAGAATATTAAAAAGATCCATGGCTATGAGAAATACTTGGATATTATCAGTGAAAGGGACTTGCGCAGAGCCTATACCCTCCTTCAAATAAAGTTATTTAAGTCAACTGTAACAGTGGGGCGATATCAACAGAAGCCGTGTGAGCAATGTTTTTGTCAATTTAATATGTTGGAAATTGAGGATGTTTATCACATTCTCTTTACCGGTAGCTTTTATAAAGAACTGAGAGAGGTATGGCTGACATCCCCGCCCCCCCTTTGGGGTGAAGATGAGCAACATTTGCCAAACCAAATCAGGTTAGGGAAGGTAGTCGCAGCCCATGATGAGAACATAATCCGAGCGGTTGCGATCTATGCCCATTTGGTGACAAGGAAAAGGGAGAGAGATCAGACAGGCTAAGCAAGTAAGGGGGAGAGACTAAGTCCCTTTCCCCGTTAGATTACATTTGTTAAGTGGAAATGTATTTTCCTTCGTATGCTGTTCTTCTTCCCCTTCCCTCCTCCTTTTCCCACTTCTTTTTGTGGAATATTGTATATTTGATTGGTTTTTAATTGGTGTCTGAGTGTATGTCTTCTTTTTGTCTAAATGGCGAAAGCTAAACCTAATAAATTTTATGTGAGTTGAATCACATTATCTAATGTATATTGTCTAATTGTCTAATGTATATGTAACATATTTGTCATTCTGTTGACGAAGTTAACTAAGATTCACTTCTGTGATTAAATTTTCAACAATGGAGGCAAAACCTCAGGTGAAAATAGGTGAGATCTTAAACTTGTAATCATTGGAAATTACAGCACTGACAAAATTCAGAGTTAAAATATCATGAGTCTGGTGGTCCAACTCAACCAACTCTTGAGGTTAGATAAAATGAATCAGATTAAAATGCACAAGTTATTATTTATTTAATTTGGGGGCAGGTCTCTTTCTTATTTTAAAAAAAAAACGTTATGAAGAAGTTGTCCACCCTCAATTAATGTGTGATCATTGGGCTCGATTCTAAATCCTATGCGCTGCACGGATAGTGCGCATACGTCACATGCAAGCTGCATGTGAAAGCCGCGTGCACGCACATAAGCTGCGTGCACAGGGGGTTGGTATCAAACCCATTGGCTTCAGTGGAGTTCTTCTAAATGTACACTAATGTAAGTGAGTTTCCTATGCATGTACAACAACTCGTTGCAATGGTTGCATAATACGTTTTTAAAAGCTGACTTGAAAGTTTTTGCTAAAACATTTCTCCCCTATCAAGAAATGAAGGGTAAGACCATTGGGGAGGGCAAATGCAGCCACCACACTTTGGACCAGCAAGAAGGGCAGTCAAAATGAGTAGCCACTTATTCACAAACACACACACACAAGTGGCCGTCACCAGTTCTTCCATGTCATGGGTCAGGCCGAGAAGCCAGCCACACAGAGCTGGACACCTGGACTTCTGCTGCTACCACTAGACACCTGATGGGGGGGTGGAAGAGAATGCACACTCTCCCCACCTGCTAAACAGCTGATCGGGGAAAGGGGTACCCAGAAGAGCACGCATACTCTCTGCCTGCCAAACAGCTCATTTGGAGACAGGAGGCAGCCCATTATTCCACACTGGGCAACCCTAGTCTGGGTGGGGCAACAGTAACATGCAATGTGTCACCGGCTTTCTCCAATCGATGCATCATGTAGCAGCTGGCTGCCTGCTCTGGAGAGGAATGGGTGCGCATCTGGCGACTTCCAGTCATATGATCCACTTCATTGTGGGCTAATGTGGGATAAGGTTGCCCAAAGTGGGATAACATCTTCTGTGGCCTTACCTGAAGTTTCAGCTGTGATGCTGCTAGCAAGCTTCAAAGTGCCCCAATAGATGATGCTGTGCCTGATAATCTATACTTATTTGTGACAAAGGGAGGGGGGGCAGCACCTGTGTAATTAAACAGAAATAAAATCAGTTAAACCTAAATTCCAACAAGTTACCAACTAGCATCTCACATATCTCTTGTATACCTGTGACTTCCATCGCCCGATGGATTGGATCTCCTGTCCAGAAAAACCAGCCATTGCAACCATGGTGGCTGCTCCTATATGAAACGAATGCACACCAAAGTCCTTATGACTCAGCCCGATAGTGGTAACTGTCTTCCTAAACATGGCTACAAACTGGTACCGTGTAAGAGGCACCCCATCTGAATGAACAAAAAGGGGGGTAAAGCCATCCAGCCTGATGCTCAAGTAATCCTGTATGGCCCTTACAGGGCAAAGTCCAGAATCAGTAGATTCATACAAAATTAAATTCACTCCCTGCCCCCTCTGATCAGTCCTGAAGTGCCAAATGTAAATGTGTAAAACACTCCCAGTCCACAAAATATCATTTATTGTCAACACATGCCCAAGTGATCCCGGTTTAGAGGAAGCTACTAACGTCCCTACCCTTAAGACCCCCCAAAAAGCAGCAAGAAATGTCGATCGAAACAATAATATCTCGTACCTGTGAAAACAAGCAAAGGGTAAAAAAGCTAAAATCCTATCCAATACTATGAGTGTAACCTGGCAACATCAATCAACAGAAGAGGCCTGCACTAAGCTCCCGCGCAACACTCATCTCCACCCACCCCCCACCCACGGAGCAATCGGCAGTGGAGTCCGTTGCTCCATGGGTGGGTGGTGGGTGGAGATGGGTGTTGCGCGTGAGCACACACGCACCTCCACCCACCGTCTGCGGTGTTCACACAGACAGCTACACCCATCTCCACTCAGAGAAATGCACCCCACCCACCTCAAGTGGTGTTTACACAGACGCCTCCACCCAGTGAAACTGGATGGAGGCATCTCCGGTGAAAAGGGCCCATGTTGCAGAGCTGCAATGTTTCCCTGTACCATGTATAATAAAATGTCACACCCATTTTATCGGTGTTAGAGTGTCTGTGTCAAAAGGGCCATACATGCAAGCAACAGGGTAAACTATGCAGCAAAGGAAGATGAGCAGAAAATAGCCATATTCCTAAATATAGCAGGGTCTGAGGCTATTGATGTCTTTAATTGCATGCAGCTAAGCCTGGATGAGAGAAAAAGACTATGTGACTGTGTTACAGATGTTTGCAGAATACTGCATACCAAAAACAAGTGAAACTTTTGAGAGATACAAGTTTCACAAAAGAGTGAAAAAAGAATGTGAATCCTTTGAGGAATTCCTAACAGACCTGAAGCTGATGACTCTGGGCAGCTAAATGAGTCCATTATAAGGGACCAGATTGTCATAGGAATTGGAGATATTAAACTACAGAAAAAACTTTTGGAAGAAGTGGATCTGACCTTAGATCTGGCCCCGAGTCTGTTGCCCTTCCATCGGGCCTGCAAGACATGGCTGTTCTCTCAGGCCTTCGGAGGCGGAGAGGGGAGGGTGGGTTAATTTTTTTGTGGGGGGAGTGTTTTAAATTTGTTACTTAAAATTGGAATTTTAGATTTTTATTGTGGTTTTTATATTGTTAAGGTTGTTTTTTTTTTTTTTTTTAAGCCGCCCCGAGATGCCATTGGCATTGGGGGTGGGGGAGAGCATATAAGTTCAATAAAATAAATAAATTAAATAAATAAATAAAGCAGTGAGAGTGTGTAGAAGTTACTATCCACACTCTACAAATAATGGAAGGAAAATCAGAAACAGCTACATTAGATCAAGTAAACAGTAAGCACCAAGACAACCAAGGAGAAAGCAGGAAGCAAGCAAGGATAGCAGGAAGATTCACAGATAGCCCAAGGGATGAGGGTACAGGTAAAAGAGCACCTCAGTGCAAGAAATGTGAACTCAAACACCCAAACAGGCAATGCCCTGCACTAGAAAAAATGTTTAAAGCATGCAAGCGATATAACCATTTTGCCAGAGTCTGCAACCAGGAGCAGCAGCGCAGAGAAGGAGACAAACCATGCAAATTGAAGCAGTATACCATGACAGCATTGATGAAAGTACTGAGGAGAAATTCTATGTTGGTACTGTGGCTGCAGAGACAGGAGATGACTGGACTGTTGTACTGGAAACTAATGGAAGGTCATCAACTATAAAATGGACACAGGTGCACAGGTAAATGTGCTTCCAGAATTAACTGTGAATAAGTTAAAATAAAAACCAAAGTGGATCAAGAGTAAAAATGTAAAACTAAGAGCTTATAATGGGGAGATGATTCCCACCAAAGGAGTATGTGAGCTAGAGGTAAAAATTAAGGATTAAATTGAGCTGATAACTTTTGTAATAGCTATGGGGAACACTATGCCAATTGTGGACCTAAAAACCTGCCAGCGGTTGGGTTTAATTAAGAGAGTATATATGGTAACAAATACAAAGGACACACCAATAGAAGACCAATATTCTGATGTTTTTGAGGGCATTGTTAAATTGGAAACTGAATATAAAATTGAGCTGGCAGAACCCAATCATCCTGTCATCCATGCCTCAAGAAAGGTTCCCCTAGCCATAAAAAGGAGACTAAAAGAAGAGCTGAATCAATTGGTGGCATTAAAAATAATTTGCAAAATAGAAGAACCCACTGAATGGGTAAATTAATTACTTAGGCCACTTTTAGACAAGACAAATTTTACATATGATTGGTGAAAAATTTGTGTGTTTTAATGCTCGTTTAAACACCTAAACCGTTTTAAATGGGCATTTGCCATGATTGTGTAAAGGCCAAAACTGTTTTGAATGTGGTTTTGTCTGATTCCAAACCAGTTTTGAGCCCCTTTGATGATCAGTGGATACCCAAACCGGTTTTTTAAAAAGTGCATTATTTAAATGCGCATTTACAAAACCGCATTAAAAGTGTCTCGTCTAAAAGCGTCCTTAGTCATCATAGAAAAGAAAGATGGGACACTAGATTATGCTTAGATCCAAAGGAGCTCAACAAATGTGTCAAAAGACAGCACTATTCATTGCCTACGAGAGAGGACATATTCAGTGAAAAGGCTGGTGCTAAATATTCTTCAATTCTGAATGCGTCCTTGGGATTTTGGCAGGTCCCTTTAGATGAAAAAGCTCAAGGCTCTGCACTTTTAATATACCCTTTGAGAGATATTGCTTTTGCAGGCTCCCATTTGGCCTACAATGAGTTCCTGAAATCTTTCACAGGACAGTGCAGCAAATATTTCATGGAGTTGCCGGTGCCAAGGTGTACATTGATGACATCCTGGTATGGGGAAAAAACAAACAGAAACATGATCAGAGGCTACAGAAAGCCCTAGACAAGGCAAGGCTAGCAAGGCTGAAACTTAATAAACAGAAATGCAAATTTAGAGTTAAAGAAATCACCTACCTGGGGGAACGAATATCCGAAAATGGGGTGCAAATAGATGCTAAGAGAATAAGGGCAATGTCAAACATGCCACCCCCATGATATAAGGATGGGATACAAAGGTTCCTAGGAATAGTCACCCATGCAGATAGGTATATAGAAAACCTTGCAGAGCACACCAGCAGCCTAAGAGCGCTAATAAAAAAGAATACTCAGCGGACATGGGATGCCAACATGGACAAAGAATTTGCAAAAATGAAAAAGCTTATTGAAACAGCCCCAGTCCTCAGGTGTTTTGACAGCAAAAGAGAAACCAAATTGTCCACAGATGCCTCAAGAGAGGGCATTGGGACAACACTATTACAAAAATATGATGATCAGTGGAGCCCAGTGGCATATGCATCCAGAGCCCTCACAGAAACAGAATACCTATATGCACAGATAGAGAAGGAGGCTTTAACCCTGGTGCATGGGTGCCAAAAGAAAAATCATGTTTTTATATACGGAAGGCCGGTTGTGGCAGAAACTGACCACAAACCTCTGGTCACCATTACAAGAAAGGGGTTAGCTCATATACCTCCCAGACTCCAGAGACTTTTTTTCAGTTGCAGTTATATGATTTAAGATTAGAATATAAGCCAGGTAAGGAACTGGTGATTGCAGACACTTTGTCCAGGGCAGTTGACAACAGTCAACTGAGTGTTACAAAGAGTGATGAAAGTCCCTGTACTGTAAATCCTTTTACCTCTTTGACTAATTAATATTGCTTGAGATGAAGACTTGGCAGTTATTCTTGTCTCCTGGGCAACAGTGGTTAAAATCTGTTTCTCCTAAGTAGGTCTTTAAGAATTGGTTTCCTGTTGGAGTCTGTTGATTTCTGTTCTCATTCCTTTTTTTCTCAGCTAATGGGTACAAATTAAAGACATGTACAGCATGCTAGAACAGGGGGGGGGGATGAAGTTTTCTTAAATGAGACGGGCATGGAATTATGTGGACATTTGAAACTTGACTATTTCTTGTTTAGATAATTATCTAATTTCACTGTTGCTAGCTGGGCATGCAAAGACCAAACCTTCACATCATGACTTACATGCAATACAGTATTAAAGAAATTTATTTAATTCCATCCCATCTCTCCCTGCCCCCAGCTACACCAATAAGTACTCTTTATTTAATCTATGTTTCTGTCACCAATTGAGATATATCATTTCAATATCATGTGAAATGAAGTTACAGGGAACTGGGTCAAAGTTTAATTAAAAGTCTGCCTTTAATTAAAAGTCTGCCAAAGAACCATCCACCAAAGTCCTGTCCAATAAATAACCCACCTAATTCCATCACAGGTGCATCATTGAGGCACAGTGGCCTACTCCTGAGTTTGCACAGCCAGTTAGCCCCACACAAACTCCACATGTGACAAATCACACTGTCCCATGCTGGCACACCAGCCCCAGAACAGGTGTCACCTTCTTCTCCTTCTCAACACCAGGGAAATGAACTTGCCCCTCCCACCAGCCATGAAAACATGGCAGATGAGGTCATTCACCTGCTAGCTCATGGGCAGTCCCACTTGTGATTGGGTAAGCATTCAATAGCACTGCCTGCCAATCATTGCCTTATAAGGAGATACCTTTGGGAGCTGTACAACCTCTCCTAAGCAGTTCTGACATAATTGTCTAGATTACAGGATAGGACAGCTGCAAGTGGTGGCCCAACAAAACTCAATGTTTAGGGTGGAAAAACTGCCCCTGAGAACTCTTGTCATGGGGGAGAGGACTTAACCCAATTAACTCCTTCATGGTGGGAGTGCTTCTGACAACTGCTGCAAAGAAAGATAAACACCTCCTTTACGAGACCAGTTCAGAGGTGTGATAAACATTATTTCCCAACTCCTTCAATACACTGACTAGTGTGTCTGCAGTGGAGACATGGAGAACCCCCTTGGAGGCCCAGTTACTCCTTAACCCCAACAGAAGGGAAGAAGGGAGGGATGCTGCTTAGGCCACAGGATGTCTTGGCTGTGCCCTGTGGCTCCATAGTTATGAGATGGTGTGACCTAGCTGTTATGTGGGCTCCCAAACCCCATGAAGGGGGAATGAGTGGGAAAAGCTGCATACATATAGAGCAGCCCCGGAGGGTGTAATTTGGAGCCAAAAAGGCATCCTTTATAAATGAAAAGCTTGTCCTAATGAGGAAAATAGGAAAGAGCATAAGCATTGCCAAATTAGAAGTAAAACGTTAGTAATGTAGACCAAGTGGGAATTTGAAGAATGACTTATTAAGATGCAAAAACTGACTATAAAAAACTTTTTAAAGAACATCAGAAGCAAGAAGCCTGCTAGGGAGTCAGTTGGGCCATTAGATGACCAGATGATGAAAGGGGTGCTCGCGGAGGATGAGGCTATTGCAGAGAAGCTAGATTAACTGTTTGCTTCATCTTCACTGCAGAGGATGTTGGGGTGATACCCACACCTGAACTATTCATTGTAGGGGATGAATCAGAAGAACTGTCACAAATCAGTGTTACTCTGGAAGAGGTTCTAGAGTAAAATGACAAACTAAAGAGTAATAAATCACCAAGACAAGATGACATTCACCCCAAAGTTCTGAAGGGACACAAGTGTGAAACCACAGACCCACTATTGGTAATTTGTAACCTATCACTAAAATCTGCTACTGTAACTTTGGATTGGAGGGTAGCGAATGTAACACCCAGCATTTAAAAAGGGCTCCAGAGAAGATCCTGGAAAGTTAACTACAGACTGGTGAGCTTGAATTCAGTGCTGGGCAAACTGGTGGAAATGGTTGTTAAGAACAGAATTATTTGGTATATTGATAAAGACGACATGTTGACATCCAGTCAACATAGATTTAGCAAAGGGAAGTTGTGCCTGACTAATCTATTGTATTTTTTGAGGGTGTGAATAAGCATGTGGATAAAGGTGAGCCGGCTGATATAGTATATCTGGATTTTCAGAAATCCTTTGATAAGGGGTCCAGTCCTAAGCCATGCAAGGGCCACATACATAAGCACTGTCTGAAGACCGCACACGCATCCTGCGGGTAACCCACGCGTACTCCCTCTATGGGGAATATGATGCATGTGCACGTGCAAACCACACACAACTTGCACACGCATAAGTGCAAGTATCCTTCATGAGAGACTCCTGAGGAAATTAAATAGTCATGGGATCAGAGGCAGTGTCCTATCATAGGTCAGTAACTGGATAGGAAACAAAGGGTAGGACTAAATGGTCAGTTTTCACAATGGAGAGAGGTAAATACTAGTGCCCCTGACCCATGTTGTTTAATATATTCATTAATGATCTGGAGAAGGGAGTAAAGAGTGAGGTAATCAAATCTGCGGATGACACAAAGTTATTCAAGGTAGTTAAACCCTGAGTGAACTGAAGAATTGCAGCAGGATCTTGTGAGACTGGGTGACTAGCTAACTAAATGACTGATGAAATTTAATGTTGACAAGTGCAAAGTGATGCATATAGAGAAAAACAATCCAAACTACATGTACAAAATGCTGGGTTAAATTATTGGTTATGACTCAGGAAAAGGATCTGAGTCATTGAGGGCAATCCAGTGGCCTGCTTATGCTGACCCCAGCGCACGGTGCACAGCCAGAACACGTGCACACAGTTACACAGCCACGTGGGACGGGTCACACAGGCCAGGGTTGCACTTTTGCCCATGCGGCTGTGTTGCGTGCACAGCACCAAGTGCACGTCTGAGTGTGCACATTCTGGTTGTGCACCACGTGCTGGGGTTGGCGTAAGCAAGGTCACTGGATTGCCCCATTGTGTGCAATACACTGAAATCCTCACTCAGTAGGTGGGAGCGGTCAAAAAAGCAAACAATGGGTGATTTCAGACGTTACATTGGGGGCATTCACCCCGACTGAACCACAGTCAAATGTGGCCCGCGTTTGACTGTGGTGCACGTCTGTTGACTCTCTGCCAGATGTGCACCACAGTCAAACGCGGGCCGCGTTTGCATTCACCACACTTCTGGACCCCCGGACGCGAGGAGGTTGAGAAGTGTGGTGAATAGCCACCACAGCCATGGTGAACAGAAAGTAATGTCTGGTTACTTACTGTTCACCGCGGTCAATGGCATTCACCCCCACCCATGGTTGCGGTAGCGGCCGGATTGGCCGCCACCCATCGGGAGGGGGGAGGGCCACTGGGGAACGCAGGGGCTGGGGCCGTATGACAGCACACTGCACCGTGCGGCCCCACACCCTCTGGGGGGATGCCCCTTTAGACGTTACGGCCGGGCGCTTTCACCACGGGCTGTGGGGTGGTTCGGACCATGGCCAGGGGCGAAGGGGGGAACGTCTGTTGGCTCCCCCCTTCACCCCCGACCATGGTCTGAACCACCCCACGGCCCATGGTGAAAGCGTCCGGCCGTAACGTCTGAAATCACCCAATGTTAGGAATTATTTGGAAAGGGATACAGAATAAAACAAAAAAATATCATAATGCCTCTATATATTTCTATGGTGCAGTTCTGTTCACCCCATCTAAAAAAATATCTAATAGAAATAGAAAAGGTACAGAGAGGGCAACAAAATGGTAAAAGCAATGGAATGGGTTCTGTACAAGGAGAGGCTTGATAGGTTAGGGCTTTTTAGCTTGGAAAATAGATGACTGAGAGATGACAAGAGATAGCCATGTAAAATACAAAAAACACCTCTGGCTGTTTGAGGAATGGATTTTTTATTCTGTTGGAAATTCCAAACCTCCAACAACATTAAGAATTAGGACAAGAAGTAAGGGCTTTGAAATTTCCCATCAAAATGTCAATTTAGACTTTTAATATTGGTTTTGAAAGGACTGAAACAAAAACTTTTCCTTTGGATGCACTCTGCATACATGTTTTGTTTTGGCCCTTACCATACAAACCCAAATTTTTTCATGTGAACATGAATCTTTTCAGTCACTAACATTCCCTCTCCCCCCCAGTGTAACACTGTCCTTAGAGAAAGGTTATATCCTGTCAGGAAAAGTCTCAAAATTTTCTGACTTGTCTTTGAAAAAAACAAAACTAGGAGCATAAAAATGTATGGCAATGTCTGTGACTCAGCTGTCATTTACAATAATAGAAGAATATCAGAATATAAACTAAGATATATATTATTCAGTCAGAAGGAACCCTAAGGGAGAAATATAAGATTCATGGTATGTCTCTGCTATGTCATAATAATGGTTGATAGTGCAAGACTGCATTATGGGAATAGAAGAAAACTGCACGTTATCAGAAGATACATGATACAGTCTCTATATAATGAGTCTTACAAATAAGAATGGACCTAGAATTGGCTGGATTCTTGCTGAGAAGAATTTCACAAGAATTTAAAACAATGGAATACCCAGTGCTATTGGGGGATGGGCAGGGGGAGAGGAGGAAGCCACACCACCCCCTTCCCAGTTCTCTTACCTTGTCTGGAATTGGCAGCTCGGGGGACAGAGTGCAGGGACACGCTGTCATGTATCTAATATAATAAGCATATATTTTTGGCCATCTGTGTTTCAATGTATTGAAAATTAGAATTAGCCTTTGTATGGAGACCTTTTATTGAATTGCCTGTATAATGACCTCTTAGTGAACTCTTGAGTATATATTAGGAGTGAAATTTAAATTGTTAGAATGTCCTTCTGACTTGTTTTAGAACTGGGATTTTATCAGTTGGTGTCTCAGTGATTAATGAATCCATGGCACAAGTCTCTATTGGAGCTATCTCAGCAGCTTCCCACAGACACAACTCATGGCCCTGAGTTCTGTTCCCCAAGCTGACAGCCTCAGACAAGGTAAGAGAGCTCGGGAGGGGGCATTTTGGCTTCCTCCTCCCTACATCTCTCCCTTGTCTCCCCTCCCTCATCTTTCTTAGATTGCAAGCAATAAATAATAAAATAAAATAAAATAACAACCAACAACCATCACCATCCTCACCCTAGTCTTCTTCTCCCTTGACCATCTTCACGCTTTCTCTCATACTGTCTCCTATGCCTGGAACTCCCTGCCTGAACACATTTGCTCTGCTGCATTCCTACATGCCTTTAAATCCCTTCTAAAGTCCTACCTCTTTTGTCATGCTTTCCCTAGCTTTTCATCCACATGGACTACTCACTGATGTTCCCTCTATTGTGTGATCATTCAAGGTACTCTTCTCCTTGTAACTCATGCTGAATCAAGCAATCGCAGCAAAAGCGTATTCTGCTGGAAACAGACCATTCACCTGTGATTGCATGATGAGAAAACTTACCAACTTTTTCACTATTTTCTCTTGTTCCCATTTGGTAATTGCCATTGTTCAGCACTAAAGCTGAAACAAAAATCTCAGTGAGTGCTGCTTCTGTTACAAGCAGGGCATTTGCTGAAATTTGTGTGACACAAAAAACTTATCAGCTTTCCCACTGTTTTTGCCATTTTCCGATTTTTTTTTAACATTGAATGGGGCTACCCATGGGGGCTGTGGAGATTAAAATTTGCCAACTAAGCACTGGGCAAGTGCTGGAAAAGTGCTGGAAAACTGCCATAAAGGTGTTGTAAAATTCCTGGAAAGTGACAAAAAAGTTCCAGAAAGGGCTGATAATTAAAAAAAAAAAGTTCCAAAAACTGACAAAAGTGACAAAAAACTGGCAGAAATGCACAATCACCAGAAACTGACGAAGTACCAATGGACACTAAAAGCACTCCTCAAAAGTCAGTAATTCCCTTTGGAACTGGAATACTTGCTGCTGTCTCAGCCGTATTTGGTATTTCGGGTAATTCTTCCTAGGCAGGAACAGCCACGGACCATGTAACATTCCTTAATGTTGCTTATGTTTGTTTGTGTACAATCACAAGTTCACTATGGAACTTTCATCATTTCCCTTATTGGTCCTTCTTTTGGCTACCTGTAAACTGTATTTTGATTGATGTATTATAAAGGATAACCACTGTTTTCTGCATTCAGTACCGATAGCAAAGTATTTCAGTACTGAAACCGATTTTTTTTACAATATCGGTATTTTTGGCCCTGAAACCACCCTTGGTCTCCACCCCTGGTGCCAGGAACTCTGGTCCTCAGCTGCCCCCCCACCTTCCAGTTATGTTTTTCCTGCCCAAAGACACATTTTTCCTGCCCCCGAACTCATCCAAACTTATCCAAACATTTTCGAATTGTTCGGAAGTTCAAGCGTTCAGTTCGGAAGTTTGGTTCGGTTGTCCGAACAAGCTGAGTTCGGGCCAAACTCCGAACTTCCAAACTTCGTTCGCCCATCTCTAGCAGGGAAGGCTTGGGGCTTGGTAACTGGCACCCATAGGGGGCAGGGCATTGCAGGCTGGCATTAGTGGAGTGGCATCAGAGGCCTGGCAAGGGCTTGGTGGCCAGAACCCCTACTTGGCCGGGTGTTGCAGGCTGGCTGGCATCAGCAGAGCAGCAGCAGAGGCCAGACCAGGGCTTGGTGACTGGCACCCCTACTTGGCCAGGCATTGCAGGCTGCTAGGCATCGGCCAGAGCAGCGGCAGAGGCCCAACCAGGACCACCAGGTGGTGGTTGGCACACCTACTTGGCCAGGCATTGCAGGCTGCCAGGCGTTGGAGGAGCAGTTGCAGACAACGAAGTGGAACTACATCTCTCCCTGCCTGGAATGTAGGCCCCAGAACCCTGATGGTGGGTCCTGGGGCTGGAGTGACTGTTTCTTGATGCAGTGGAATGACAGCTCCCTGTGAGCAGAATGACGGCCCCAGAACCCTGACGATGGGTCCTCGGACTAGAGTGGCAGATTCTGGTTGACGTGGAATGACAGCCCTCCCTGCCTGGAATGTAGGCCCCAGAACCCTGATGGTGGGTCCTGGAACTGGAGTGACTGGCTGTTTCTTGCTGTGGTGCAGTGATGGCTCCCTGTGATCAGAATGACGGCCCGAGAACCCTGACGGTGGGTCCTGGGACTAGAGTGGGAACTTCTAGTTGATGTGGAATGACAGCCCTCCCTGCCTGGAATGTAGGCTCCAGAACCCTGATGGTGGGTTCTAGGGCTAGAGTGGCTGCTTCTTGATGCAGTGGAATGACAGCTCCCTATGAGTGGAATAATGGCCCCAGAACCCTGATGGTGGGTCCTGGGACTGGAGTGGAAGCTTCTAGATGACATGGATGGACAGCCCCCTGTGCCTGTAGCATAGGACCCAGAACCCTTATGGTGGGTCCTGAGGCTGGAGTGATTTGCTGCTTCTTGATGCAGTGGAATGACAGCTCCCTGTGAGTGGAATGATGGCCCCAGAACCCTTATGGTGGGTCCTGGGACTAGAGTGGCAGCTTCTGAATGATGTGGAATGACAGCCATCCCTGCCTGTAACGTAGGCCCCAGAACCCTGATGGTGGGTCCTGGGGCTGGAGTGGCTGGCTGCTTCTTAATGTGGTGGAATGACAGCTCCCTGTGAGTGGAATGACGGCCCCAGAACCCTGACGGAGGGTCCTGGGACTGGAGTGGCAGCTTCTAGATGACATGGATGGACAGCCCCCTGTGCCTGTAATGTAGGCCCCAGAACCCTGATGGTGGGTCCTGGAG
>QEPC01010071.1:969178-982490 GCA_003113815.1 Sphenodon punctatus | reverse complement strand
CCCTGCAGAATCTCCTCCAGTCTCCTCAGGAGACTCTCGACCAGAGGGTCACCTGGCTGATGGTAGCCGTGGAGGAGCTGATGGTCTCCGTCATGGCCAGGAATGGTCTGAGCATGAAGACCGTGCAAGCCAGGATCTCCCATTCCACCCCATCGTACCCTGGAGGTTCCCCGCTGTCCATCACCAGTTGAACCTGATGCAAGGCGGCTTTCTGCTCCAGAAGCCACTCAAGCATCAGGAACGTAGAATTCCACTGGGTAGACACATCCTGCACCAGCTGGTGCACTGGGGAGCCTTGCTCAGCCTGCTTTGCCTGGAGAAGGTCGCTGCCCTTCACACTCCAGTTAAAGAAACCGGCCAGCTTCCTCCCCCACTCGATCAGGGAGCTAAGGGTGCCGGCCTCAATCCCTTTCTCCCCCAAACCCAGAGCATCCCTGACCACCAGGTGAAGGGTGTGCGCAGCGCAAGGGATGCTGGTGAAACCCCCCTCGTGGATTGCCCTCAGTTCGTTGGCCACGTTGTCCATCACCACACACTCCTTGGTGAAGGGTGCACCTGGTGTGACCCACTCCCTCACCATGGGGGTCAGGGCTGACTCGATGTTCCGAGTGGTGTGTGGGCCGTCCATGACTTCCGCTTGAAGCAGGGCCCACCTATACCCTGGTTCAGGACCCCTCCTGCCACTGCCAAATGCTGCCTCCGGGTCCTGCCACCAGTGCGCTGTCACTGCCAGGTAGGCGTGCTGCACGTTCTTCCTTGACCACAGGTCTGTGGTGAAGTGGACAGTGGCACTCCCAGCCCTTGACAGCTGCTCCCTCACTAGCTCCTTTAAAGCCTAGTACAAGACTAGCACCACCTGCCGACTCAGGGTGGTGTGTGAGGGCAACTTTAATTGGGGTGCCAGGAAGCCAATCAGGCACCTATACCCTATGTCCCCAACCACCGTAAAGGGTTGCCCATCCAGTGCGATCATTTCCCCCAACATGAGCGTGGCTTTCAGTTGAAAGTCATGCCACACTCCACATCCTGCAGCTGCCAATGGATTTGGCAGCTGCCCCCACCCCGCCTCCTCCATGGTGCACTAACACGTCTGGGCCTCAACTGGCTGCTGCTGCTGCTCCCCCCTAGCAGTAATACCACATCTGCTGCTAGAGGCAGCTGTTCGAGCAGGACGGTTGCCCGCTGATGGAGGCGAATGACTGGCCGCTGCAGTCGGGAACCCACTGGGGTCCACTGCCCCTGCCTGCCTGCTTAGCAGCACAGCGCTGTGGCATCCCTTGAGGTGCCTCGCCATGGCAGTTGTGCCAAGGCTGGTGAGCACCTGCCCACGCTTCACCACCTTCTGGCACAAAGTGCACTGCACCTCCCTGGGATCATCCGCCCGCACCAACTTAAAATGCGCCCAGAGAGAGGATTTTTTGCCCCCTCCTGCCTTCTGGCCCACACCGGGTGACGCACTTCTGCCAGCACTTCTGGGAGGGGAAGAACATGTTGGCGACACAGCTCTTGGAGGGACAGCCATCGCCTCAGCACCAGACATCTGCTCCGCAGGACTAGTGTCTGACTTGCTGTCCCCAATCTGAATGATGCTCTGCGAAGGGAAGTACTGGGACTTGCTCACCATGCTGCTGCCACTCTCCTTGTGCCCCGTATAGCTGCTGCTGCTGCTGCTGCTCCTCCTCTCCCTGCTGCCATTGCCCGGGGATCGGGTCCTGCCTTTAGCAGCTGGGGTGGGATCCACCAGCCCTGGATTGCTGTGGATCACCTCAATAATGGGGATCGGGGACATTGGTGGCCTTGGAGGAACATCCGACCCCGAAGCACCTGCACCTGCTCCTGCAGCCACATCAGAGACAGCCACAACCTCCTGGACTGCAGGCCTTCCAGTGCCCTGTGTGGCAGTGGAAGACGTTAGCAGGAGGCGCTGCCAAACCACACCCCTAGTGCCACTGCCGGAAGCCTCTGAAGCCTGACTGCCAAAATCAGACCTGTGCAGTTTGGGGCATGGTGATGGGCTCGGGCTGCTGCTGATGCCTGCTGCCACTCCGCTGGCACAGCCCCTGTCACCTCTGCCACGTGACCCATTGCCCGCCTTATGGGCAGCAGACCGGCTTCTCCTGCTTCCCTTCTCCATTTCTCCAACCCAAAGAATGCAGAGGAAGATTTATATATATATATATATATATATATATATATATATATATATATATATATAAAAATTATTTATTCAAATAAATAAATCACTCCCCATGTACCCGTGCGACCCTTGAGATCGTCCGTGGGAGCCTTTTTGGAGGTTCCCCGGCCGAGGCAGGTGGCCACCGATGTTAGATCTTTTTCGGTGGTCGCCCCTGTGCTGTGGAATTCGCTTCCGGAGGAGGCTCGGCTGGCGCCCACTCTCCTGCTGTTTCGGCGTATATGTAAGACCTGGCTGTTCCGTCAGGCTTTTGGCNCACTCTCCTGCTGTTTCGGCGTATATGTAAGACCTGGCTGTTCTGTCAGGCTTTTGGCGGGGGGTAGGGGTGGGGTGGGGGTGGAGATAGGGATGGGGGTTTTCCCCATGTAGTGTATTTTACATTGTTTTAATTTTTTTTTAATTGTTTTAAATGAAATGCTGTTCGCCGCTCCGAGCTGCCCTGAGGGCAGGAGGGGCGGGATATAAATTTAAAAATAAATAAATAAATAAATAAATGTGGAATATAATATATATCTACTACACTAACTCAAAATGCTATTAACTATTCTAAAACCTATGGAACTAAATGGAATATTATCTAATATCTACAAAGGCCTAGTCCTTCAATCACACTATAAAATATTAAAACTGAATCACTACGCACTATCTCTATCAGTCTCTATAACTAAGTTAACTCCTACATCTAATCTAATCTATCTATCTATCTATCTATACACAGGGATGGGAGGGGGACACAGACAGCTTACAACAAACAACACAAGAAGGGGTACAAAACTGAAATGAAACCTAAATCAATCTAATGCTACTCTACATAAATCCAAAAACAGGGAAAGGGAATCAGGGATGGAATATATATACAGGAAGGAGGGAAGGATTCAATGGAGGGTAGGGAGAAAGAACACAGGGAGGGGTAAAAAATAAAAAAAACAGCTAAATCTATCTAATCTAATCTAAATAAATGAAACTACGGAGGTAAATGTGTGGAAATGGGTGAAATAGGAGGAGGATGGCAATGGATTGGGAGGAACACAAACTGCTGGGAGAGGGAGACTCCAGAAAACGCCTGCTGACAGGATCAGTGGCTAGCTCAGAAAGAGTTGGAAGGGGGGCGGACAATGGCTTTTGTTACTTGCTGCGGCCATTTTACCACAAGCCCCATTGGCTCCGTGCAGCCTAGCCCCCATGCCAATCGCAGACTGCTAAGCCAGTGGTCTGACGAAAATAGGGATGGTGATTGGGCAGACTGGCTGCTAGTCCAAGCCTATCCACCCCTGGAGCCAGGAAGTCTGCCCCTCATCTGCCCCCCACCCTCCCTGGGCCTGCCAGCCCAGTTTTTCCCGCCCCAACTCATCTGAACGCGGCCGAACTGTTTGTGGCTTTGGGCGTTTGGTTCTGGCGTTCGGTTCAGCCGTCCAAACTGGCCTAGTTCAGGCCAAACACCGAACATCCACTATTAGGCATTTTTTGTTTTTGTTTTTCTTATTTGTAACATATTGTCCCCATTTGGCAGGCAGTGGGGATTTTTCACCTGAGGTGAGTAATCACACCACTGTTTTTCTCCACATCAATTAAGTCTGTCTGATATGCAATTTAATCCATTCACACATTAAGGGGAACACAGGTGAGGGATTAACCTGATTGTCAAAACTTACTTTTCTGTCTTTTAATGCTTCTCCCGCATTATTGCCAGCGTATCTACCATCATAAATCTTTCACACAATCAACATTAAGGCAGGGGAAGAGCTTTCTGCTGACCTAACCATCTCATATGAATGCAGACTGTCTCTTCCTACATTCCCCTCTCCTTTGTCTCCCATCCATTGCCTATCCTATATGGTAAGCCCCTCTCTGCCAACAAGCACATGTTTGCAATTATGATTATTTAATGCCAGATACTACTACTACTACAACATCATCATCAAAATGAATCTTAGTGGTTTGGGGGCACAGGTTTTTCAAACTGTTCTCTAAATGGACATTTTTACATTGAAAAATGCAAGAGTAAAAATGCATGACTTTTATATGAATTTCATCATAAAGATATATATGTTGAAACTTCTAGCAAATTTCCATTTTAATTCACATATATATAGTACTATTTTGCTTAGTAACATTCCCCCACCTCACCAAAAAACCTCACAAAAACAAAAAAACCCACCACCAGACTCTTCCCCCCTACCCCCGAAAACCCCAAAGGAATTTAAAAAATCTGTAGCTTTGAGATTTTAAAACTTCATTCTGTGTATCTTTACACCCTTGAGCATTATAGCATCACCTATGCACAAAGAATGACTTTGGTAAATCAGCTGTGCATTACTGCAATTTAGGATCATATATGTTAAGATATATTTTTTTTCCTACTGAATAGATGAGACAGAGTGAATAAATTGGTTGAGGAAGACAAAGTGTCTGAGAATGATATAAGACAAATGGCAATTTTTAAAAAGGACAGCAATGGCAGTGATACTGATGGAAGGCCCAGTGGACTGTGACAGGTGTAGTTATGCTGTCTCAGTTGGAAAAAACTGGATGTAGTTGGATACTCTGAACAGAGAAAAAGAATTAAAGCTAAAGCAGTCTCAAGCCAAAGTTTGTTTATTTCATTTATACTGCAGGTCAAGGCAAATGGGAAGGAGTTAAATATGCAATGTTGGGGTATGCAGAAGGCACCCCATTAGTTTTCATTTTTGAAAACCATCTGCTTTAGGGTTTTCATTAAAAACTCATCAGATTTTGTTATGTTTTTGTTTACAAAAATATTAAAATAATAATAATAATTTTAATAATTTATTTACAGCATTCAGCCAAATATGAAAGAATACAAAAACATCCCCAAAAGAGATGACGGTGAAATTAGACACCAATATAATAAAATATTAAAATAAAATAAATAAATTTTAAAATTGTATTTTAAAATACAATTACTATTGTAATTAAATACAGTTAGTATTGTAACACGCTTTGCATTGGGCTACTCACGTTGATGGTTCGGAAACTGCAACTGGTGCAGAATGCGGTGGCCCGCCTCCTTATGGAGACGGGTCACGGGAGCATATTACACCAGTGCTCCATTCTCTGCACTGACTGCCTATAGTCTTCCAAGCCCAATTCAAGGTGTTGGTATTTACTTATAAAGCCCTAAATGGCCTAGGCCCTACCTATCTGTGAGACCACCTCACTCCCCGAGCTCTGGGTCGATCCCTGTGGTTGACTTCTTCGAAGTCCTCCAGGTATTCCGGGGGCCAATGATGGAGAAGGTGTTCTTGGTGGCCACACCAAGGCTATGGAACTCCGTCCCAGCAGAGGCCTGGATGGCCCAGACCTCCCGTCCTTCTGATGGAGGTGTAAGACCTGACTGTTCTGCCAGGTTTTTGGTGAGGAAGATGGGGGGGGGGGGAGTGGGTTAGGGAGGGATGGGGTTTGGGGATTTAGACCCTCCAATGTTTTATGAGGTTTTATATTGTTTTATATTTATTATTGTCATATTTTATTGTTTTTTATTAATTGCAAACGGCCCTGAGCTGACTTGGCAGGATGAACGGGGTATAAAATTGTTAAAATTAAGAAAGAAAGAACTGCAGTGACTTCACATGTGCAAAATGGCCACCAGACCATTCTGCGCATGTACACTCTATTCTAAAATGGTGACAGCAGTATCACTGCCATTTTGAAAAAGTAGAGGCAGTGTGGGTCACAAGAGTAGGATTCGATCCAGGAGGCATCAGGTGGCATCAGGTGGTAAAAATGTCCATTTAGAGAACAGTTTGAAAAACCAGGTGGATGACCCTGGTGTTGCCTCACCAGGGAGATAGCAGAAGAGAGGGAGAATTTATAGTGGAGGAAGTCAGGGTGGGAGTGGGATTTGCGCCAGAGGCATTCAGCAGCCTGGGTGCAGGAGCGGAAGTAGCGGATAGTAGGGGTGAGCCAAGGATGGGGGTTGTGGGGTCGAATGGAGCTGGAGAAGAGGGGGGCAAGGGAGTCAAGGGTCGTGGTGAGAGAGGCGTTAAGAGAAGAGATGGCAGTGTTAGGGGAAGAGGAGGAGAAGACAAGATGGGAGGAGGGGGGGAGGGAGGAAGCAAAATCTAAAGGGTTAATAGCCTGCAGATCATGGAAGAGGTGTGGAGCTGGGGAAGAAGATAGGGGTTGGTGGGAGAGGTTGAAGGAAGCGAGGTAATGGTCGGATATGGGACAAAGGTCAAAGGAGAGGTCAGCAACAGGACAGTTTCTGGAGAAGATGAGGTCAAGAGAGTGGCAGTCGATGTGGGTGGGGGAATCAGTCCAGAGGCAGAGATCAAAGGAGAAAGTTAGGGAAAGAAAGTGGGAGATAGAAGGCTGGGAAGGTGCGTCAACATGGATGCTGAAGTCACCAAGAATGAGAGTGGGGGTATTGTCATCGGAGAGGAAGAAGGTAAGCCAGGATTCAAAGTCCAGGAGAAAAGAGGAAAGGGGGCCAGGGGGGTGGTAGATGACAGTGACACGAAGGCAAAGTGGGGAGTAGAGATGCACAGAGTGAGCCTCGAAGAAAGGGAAGGAGAGGGTGGGGGGAGGGGAAAGGGGCTGGAATTGACAGGGGTTGGCAAGGAGAAGGCCCCCGCCTCCACCCCGGCCTTTGGGGTGGGACTGGTGAGAGAATGAAAGGCCTCCAGAGGAGAGGGTGGCAGGGGTGACAGAGTCAGAGGACGAGATCCAGGTTTCAGTAAGTAAAAGGAGTTGAAAGTGGTGAGAAAGGAAGAACATTCAGGAAGATGTGAGATCTCAGGTGCACGTGCTTGGCTTGGTTACATCGAGAATGATGGGTGGCTGGTCCATGTGGTGAGGATATGAGTACACAGACCTCAGGTAACAGATTGTACTGGGTGGTAGGTTTCAGCAGGAATTAGGAGAGGGGAACTAGGAACCAGGGAGGGCAGAGCGGAAGAGGTGGGTCTTAAGGAGGGACCTAAAGGTACGAAGGGAGGGGGCAAGGCAGATGTGGGTAGGGAGGGAGTTCCAGGCATGGGGGACAGCTAGGGGAAGGGAGGAAGGCGGTTAGTGGAGTAGGGGAGGCATGGGAGGGCTAGAGAGGGGTCAGAGGAGGAGTCAAGTTCACGGACTGGAGTACTGAGGTAAATTAGCGCAGAGAAGTAGGGGGCAGCAAGGTTGTGAAGAGATTTATAGATGAAGACTAGAAGCTTGTGCAGGATTCGTTCAGGAAGTGGGAGCCAGTGAAGAGAGGAGAGGAGGGGCTGCACATGGTCGAAGCGACGGGTGAGGTGGATGACCCTGACAGCAGAGTTTGGGACTGAGATGATGGGTGAAAAGTTGAGAGTGGGGGAGGCCAGTGAGAAGGAGGTTACAGTAATCAAGGAGAGTGATGACCAGGGTGTGAACAAGGGTTTTGGCAGAGGAGACAGAGAAAAGGGCAAATCTTAGCAATGTTATGGAGGGAGAAGCAACAGGATTTGGCAACAGAGTTGATGTAGGGTTTAAAAGACAGGGGTGAGTCAAAGATGAAGCGTAAGCTACAGGATTGGGTAACTTGAAGGATGGTGACTCCATTGGTAAGTATCAACAAGGAGGAGGGAGAGGAAGGATGGGGGTGGCAGAGATAAGGAGTTCAGTTTTAGCCATGTTGAGTTTGAGCTGACGTTGAGACATCCAGGTAGAGCTATCAGACAAACAGCTATTGAGGTGAGCTTGAACAGATGGAGAGATGGATGAGTTTACCTAGGGACAGGGTGTAGATAGAGAAGAGGAGAGGGCCAAGGACAGAGTCTTGAGGAACTCCAACCGAGAGGGGAAAGGAGGAGGAGATGGAGTTGGCAAGAGACACCTTCAAGGAGTGGTCAGAGAGGTAGGAGGAGAACCAGTCGAGCATGGAGCCACAGAAGCCAAGGGAGTGAAGTGAGTTTAGCAAGAGTTAGTGGTCAAATGAAAGCAAATGTATGTTGTTTGCTTATTCATTCATTTTTGGAACATTAGTTACAAAAATGAATGGGTCTTCATTCATTTTAGTAACTAATAAATTGCACATCCCTAATGCAATGCTAGTTTCAGACTTATTGTAGCAGAGGTTAACTCACTATTCACTAATTTACATGGGGTTTTATATTAGTTCTTATGTCATCTCTAATTCCTGAAAACTTGGTTGCATAAATAAACATGTTAAATTTTATATGAAATCCCACGTTTGCTTGTACAAAAGAGATTTATAGGTGCAGTTGGGAGCTTACCCATTTTATTTTTTTATTTTTTTATTTATTTATTTAAAATTTATATCCCGCCCCTCCTGCCCACAGGGCAGCCTGAGGCAGCAAACAATATTCAATAATTTTTTTTAAAAATCAATTTAAACAATTTAAAACAATTTAAAGTACAATACAATTTGGGGAAACCCCCCAACCCACCCCTACCCCTCGCCAAAAGCCTGATGGAACAGCCAGGTCTTACATACACGCCGAAAGAGCAGGAGAGTGGAAGCCAACCGAGCCTCCTCCGGGAGCGAATTCCACAGCACAGGGGCGACCACCAAAAAAAGATCTAACATCGGTGGCCACCACCTCACCCGGGGAACCTCCAAAAACGTTCCCACGGACGATCCCAAAGGTCTCACGGGCACATGGGGAGTGAGGCAGTGCAGCAGATAAGCAGGGCCCAGGCTGTGAAGGGCTTTAAAGGTTAAAACCAGCACCTTGAACCTGGCCCGGTGCTTTATAGGCAGCCAGTGCAGAGCTTGGAGCACTGGTGTCATATGCTCCCTGCGACCCACCCCCGTAAGGAGATGGGCCACAGCATTCTGCACCAGCTGCAGCCTCTGGAAAAGCTTTTCAGGCAGCCCCACGTAGAGCACATTGCAGTAATCCAGCCTCGAGGTGATGAAGGTATGACTGACAGTGGCAAGGTCGGAGTCTGAGAGATACGGCTGAAGCCGCCGGACAAGATGCAACTGCCGGAATGCACTCCCCGCCACGGCCACAACCTGAGATTCCAGGCTGAGCTGCGAATCGAAGAGCACACCCAGACTCTGCACCTGAGAGACCATGGGAGGGCGAAACCCCCAAAAAGAGGAGATTCAACCACCCCCAGGTCCCCCAAGCCCTCGCCCACCAACATCACCTCCGTCTTGTCAGGATTCAATTGCAGATGGCGCGACCTCATCCAAGCCCCCACAGCTGACAGGCACTGGGAAAATAAGGAGACTGCATGGCCTGGGTTGATGGAAAAGGAGAGGGAAAGCTGAGTGTCATCAGCATACTGATGACACTGCATGCCCTGAGACCCTCTCACAATCTCCCATAACGGCTGCATATAGATGTTAAACAAGAGGGGGGACAGAATGGCACCCTGCAGGACTCCACACATGAGGTCCTGGGGGGAAGACGTACACTCCCCCATGACCACCCAGTGAGTTCTCCCGGCCAGGGAAGAACGAAACCAGTCCAAGACTGTTCCGCCAATTCTGACACGGTCCCGCAGGCGAGTCACCAACACCTCATGATCGACTGTGTCGAACGCAGACGAAAGGTCTAGCAGGACCAGTAAGGTCTGACGACCCTGGCCCATCGCCAGACGGAGATCATCAACCAAGGCCACCAATGCCGTCTCTGTATCATACCCAGGCCGAAACCCAGACTGAGAGGAATCAAGGAAACTGGTGCGGTTCAGATGTTCCTGGATCTGCCGTGCCACTGCCCGTTCAATAACCTTCCCTAAAAAGGGGAGGTTAGAGACCGGCCGATAACTGGCAGGAGCATCAGCGTCAAGAGATGGTTTCTTGAGCAGGGGTCTAACCATAGCCTCCTTTAGGCAGTCAGGTACCCTACCCTCCCAAAAGGAGGCACTAACCACCCCAGCCAGCAACGGCCATAATGTCTCCTGGCTAGCTTTCACCAGCCAGGATGGGCATGGATCTTGCTCACAAGTAGTGGCACGAACAGATCCCAACAAGGACTCCACATTGGCAGGCGCCACCATCTGAAACTGATCCCACAAAACAGGACAGAATAGGGTATCCATAGCCCCAAGATGATCCTCTGCAATAACTGCGGAACCGAAATCGTGGCGGATGCGAGCGATCTTATCTACAAAGTACTCGATAAACTGGTCGCAGCGGTCACTGGATTGCTCCAGGTCCAGGTGGAGACAGGCAGGACTGACCACACCTTTCACCACCTGGAAAAGCTCCACTAGATGTGACTTTGCAGATGCAATAAGGGCATCAAAGAACTGCTTATTTGCTGCCTACACCGCCATAGGCCTTTAAACTGCTCTTATGCTGTGATCGATCATACTGGTCGTGAGTCCGGTGCCACCATCACTCTAGCCACCTGCTCTCCTGCTTCATACACCTCAGTAAACCAAGAAGACCTGTGGGAGATTCGGGAGGGCAGCGGACGCCTGGGAGCCACTCTGTCAATGGTCTCAGCCAACAAGGTGTTCCAGAAGGCTACAAGATCACCAATGGAGCTGGTGTCAAGGTCCAGGGGAACTCCCCCAGAGCATTCCGGAACCGATCCGATTCCATAAGTCTCCGGGGCGGCCCGATCTAATAGGTCCTGCACCCTGTCGGGGTGCACGCTTTAAGGAGGTAATGGTCAGACCATGACAAAGGCTCTACCCCCTTAACTTCTACTAACTGACCCCCCGCCTCAAGGCCGGTGCAGAAAACCAAATCCAGTGTACCAAATCCAGTGTACCAAATCACATGAAGTAACTCATACTGCAATTAAAAATTTCTGTCTGTAAATAAAGTTCCAATTTTCAGTATCCAGATGCTTTGTATGTGATGCACCACATAATAAAATAAATAATAGAGCTTTTACTATGTCTCCCATCCACTTGAAGATCTCAGTTCTTACCAACAAGGCTCTCTATCTAGTACCATAGAGCTCTTATTTTGGTGGCTAGTTTTAGAAAGTTGTTTCATTATGATATAATTGCCTTGTAATAATTGTTTAATATAACAATAAAAGGAAATGATGGGACAACTTCTAAAACTATTATTATTAAGGCTGCTTTCACATCTTACAAAATGGGTTATTATAAAAAATGGAGATAATACCGGGTGTTATAATTCTACAATTTTCTGTAAGTGTGAATGCACTATTCCCCTTCTTTGCTGCAAGATCTCAGGTCATTGTAAAAGCCACATTTGGTAGCTCTTACAATCTTGTAGCATAAAAGGGGAATAGTGCATGCACACATTACAAAAATTGCGGAATTATAATACCTGGCATTATCTCAAGTTATTACAATAGCCCATTGTGTAAGGTGTGAAAGCAGCCTTAGATATTATGGTTTATAAAATAAAAACTATAAAATATCTTAATGGTGCATATAAGAATGCAACACTAAATAGATTTTTGTATTAATATGTGGTCACATTTGGAGTTTGGAAGATAAACAAGATAAACAAGTATGTTCTTTCTGCCTCTAAGCAATGTTTGTTTTATGCAAACTGCCTATGTGGTGACAGTCATCCGAAAAGACATTTTGAGGAATCATATTAATGTAATAAAACTTTTGTTTTTCAAAGTTATGAAATGGCAACTGATGTATTTATTTTTATTCCACCAGAAGGATTAAATAACATTTATTCAAACAAGTTGCAAAAGTAATTGTTAAGGGTTTTTTTTAAAAAAAAAACCCAACACAGAGGGCATTTTGAGACACTCTCCACACACTACCCACTGACCACCCACCCACTATACGTGTTACAGGGCTGCAGTGTTGCCCTGTAACATGCATAGTGGGTGGGAGGTGGGTGGAGAGTGTCTTGTCTGAAAATGCCCAGAAAGTTTGAAGATATTATTAACAATAACATTAAAAAAAGAGACTTCAAGAAAGATTTTTTTTTTTTAAAAAAAACCTCCACAGAGGGTAATTTCACAGTGGATTCAGGGTGGTGGCTGTGATCGCATGAATGTCTGTTTGAGCCCTGGCAGATGTTCACCACAGTGAATTCCTGGCGGGCTTCAAAGCTAACCACGATCAGGAATGGGGCAAATGTAACATCTGTTACCTCGCACCGTTCCTGACCGTGGTCCAGACTAATTGGCCCCTGCGCCCGCCTGTGTCCTTGAGAGCGGGCGGGCGGGCAGCCGGTGCAGCATGGGAGGGCGAGGCTGAGCGGCTGCATGTTGCGCCGCGCCACGCTGCCCAACCCACTCCCCGATTCCCGTGTGCAATCAGGCCGGCACGTCTAAAGGATGGCCGGTCTGATCACGGACCGGGCTCCAAGATGGATCTTGGTCCGGGGTTCAGCGTGGTGGGCCGAAAAGCCTGTCACATCTGAAATTACCCAGAATTGATTTTAAAGTTATTTCTGGCTGGAAAACACTTAGTAATAATAGCATAAAAATCAGTGTTACCTTCTCCATATGCAATTGGTCACAGTGAGTAGTGGCACATAACAGAGATGGAAAATTAACATAACATTTTCAGGATAAGAAAAATTATATTGTCTGTTCAGCCTCTATTTAAAAATTATGTTAATTAATTATTATATTGATTTTGAGATCAAAATAGTTGTTCTGAAGGTGCTGTTTTATGTTTAGTATTTTTTTTCTTTTTAAATGACTTCTGCAATAAAAGAAAATGGCAGTTCAATTATTAATCACAAGACAGTGCCGACATAATGGCTATTAGCACCATTCATTTCACTGGGGGAGCATTTTAAAATGTATTTATGTGAGAGGTAGCGATCATTCCTGATCCTGAAACATTGGATGTGGTTTGAGTTTTGCTTATGCCTTCGTTCGGCATAGGACCAAGTCTATAGTCACGTAGGCCTTTTTTACATGGACCTGGGTGAGTGAGGGTGTGGAGGTGTCAGTGCGGCGGGTGTAGGTGGGTATGTGCCCGCTTACACGGACACCCACCGACCTACACCTACCGACACCCATCTCCACCCACAGAGCATCCTCCGTTCTGGTGGAAGGCTCTGTGGGTGGAGATAGGTGTGGGTTGGTGTGTGGTGGGAGTGTGCACACATAAATACCCACCGCCTGTGGCGTTTACATGAGCGCACACCCACCACACACCCATCCCCCCACATACCGGCAGCTGTTTACATGGACTGCCCCCCCACAGTCACACACCCGTCCGAACACCAAGAGGCGGGGGGGGGGGGGGGGG